>JAWWEO010022917.1:0-70376 GCA_035582975.1 Ormyrus labotus | reverse complement strand
GGAAAAAATGCATTAAAAACACTTGGGTGGAGTCGTGGACCTCCATCGGCCACAAAACCCCTTCTGCTCCCGCACTATTTATACAACACAATACATTTTTATTCTCTGGTAAAACTACTACTAAAATAAAACATTTAATCATGTTAATGTTTTTGAAATTAAATAAGCGTTTTTACACATCCAGTTAGAATTAGGTAGTCAGTTAAGTAGACAGAGTTAGATGAATCTGTTCATAACCTAGAAACGAAATATGATAAGATAGTAAATTAAGTTAATTATCATAGTGCATAGAATAGTGCATTTTTGTGAATCTAAAATAAAAAAAATGTCGACCGATAAACAAGTTATTTTCAAGATTATTTTTGCAACCAGTGTCAGCAATAGAATTTTAATAAACTAATTACGTAATCACAGAAAATTGAATGATTGCACTAAGTAATTATTCGAGAGCACGTTTTAAACCTCCGGAGCAATGGGTTCGCTTTCTACACAACAAAGTTATACTCTTCGCAGACAGCCACACTCTATCAATAGCAGCGTAATTATAATCCTAACGAGGTACATAATCATACCGATCCCGATTCGATATACAAAATTTTCCAATTAATATTTTCGCCATAAGGACAAATAATTATCATTCACCGGGCCGACAAACGAGCCTTGTAGAAAAGCGATTTCGAACTCTCTATTGCAGCGCAGAGTATTAATACACGTATAGAAAAAATACATCGACGAATAAATCGAGTTAGAGAAGCGGGCAGGTCGTCTATCTCTCTTTTGGCAATAGATACGTAGACTCGCGAACGTGCAAAGGGATGCTACTCTCCGCTCGAGCGGCATTGCAAAGATAATTGCATGTGCTGATTGCATACGTGCGCATTGCTCGCAGTGTAACCAACTAATTGGAATTTCAACGTTTGGCGCATAACTAAACAGAAAAGGCATTTAGACCATATAATCGGCGCGAGGTTAATTTTTATACACGTCCAAGTTATTACCGGCGAATTAATATGCAGTTAACTAGGGTTTCGAGGGACAGCCGTGAGAGAGTACATTCCCAAATTACGGTTTGCGCTAATCGGCGGTGAAATTATTCTTATTTGAATGAATGATGAGCCGACGCCGGCAACCGATGAAGTACCACAGACGATCTGATTTGGACGCGAAAACAGTTTGTAATAGCTCTCTCAGCTCAGGCAAACTCATTCTTAATCACAATTTATTTCTCTTTTGATTCCTGATAAACTGTTTCTGAATTTTAATTTGCATATAAATATCAATTAAAATACTTTATAAGAAAAGATTATTCTAATCTATATTTCGAGATTCGAATTGTTATTAGAATATACTTTACAAACTAAAGTTTTCGTTTAGAAAAGTAAAAGTATATTTAATTAAATATTAAAAAATAAAATGTTTTCAATTACAACGTTCCGTAAAAAATGACAACCACAAATATACACGAACAAACTGAACTTATTAACTTTACCTTTTAGTATGATATCTAATTATAAGGAAAGTAAAGGGTTAATTGAGGGTAAACATTTTTTTTCTCCCATTTATCTGTACTATACAATCAAAATTATTTTCTAGATTACATATTTCATATAGGTATTTTTTCCGTAAAGATTTTTTCAGTCGAAAAGTGTTACATTTTTATGATGGCGTTATATTTACATTGAAACCTTTTCTTTACGAAGCAATCGTTTTACATTTGGATACAAAATATGATGCAATATCGTGGCAGGCATTAACACAACTATCGTTAATAGTAATTTCAAGAACTTTTCAGGTTTTGTTAGAAAATAATGTTTTCAGCGGAGACAGCCATGAATATTCGGCGGCACTTGTATTGTCGATCAATCTTTTTCAATACAGGAGAAAGAGAAAGAGCGCAACGAAAATGCATGCAAAATATTCACGAACCGAGAGCAAATTAATTTTGCTAGGTATATACAGGCAATTTCAAAAGAATGAATTCATGCAAAATATAGAAGTCGGAAGAGAGAGAGAGGGAGAGAGAGAAAGATAGGGCGCTACAGGGGTGGACGTAAAGTTGACCGCGCGGTCCGATGTAATATTTTTCCGTTTGATGTGCGGCGGCTGAAATTGATCGACGTCGACGTCGAAACGACAGGAAGGTATTTTAACCGCCGAAAGCTCTTACCAATCTGCGAAGCAATTTGTGTGGCGCAAGCACTGCCGACGCTCGCTGCCCTCTGCATCGACCAAGCTTTGCACGCGTTTTATGGGATTAACAAATCATTTTCGTCAATTCACGTTTCTTTGTCTTCTTCAACTTTATTTAACAAAAAGATTCTTCCTTGTGCTTGTTTAAAAATTAAGAAACCAGAAATTAACATTACGAGTGGAGTTTATCATTATTGGATAATTAATTACATATAAAAATTTAACTTGAAAAAAACAACTATAATAGCTATCGTTTCAAATAAAACTCGAATAATGATGGGAATGAGTGTTAAGTACGGTTCGAGATCATTAGAATCGTTCTTGTTCATATTATTATTATCATTGGAGCGTTAGAGTCAATTTAAATTATAAAAACTATTAAGTTTTTGTAACTTTTCAAACATCAAGCAAAAGTGGTAAAGTAAAAAAATATAATAAAATTGGAAATTTGTTTAACCCTTTGAAGCACACATTTTTCTATTGGCTCTTTTTGCAGGAAACATCTACTCGGGTGTTTTTGGATTCGCTTAATACGAATTTTCAACTAGAATTTTCATTTTTCCAAATCCAAAATGGCGAATCAAAAAATTTTTAGATTTGGAAAAATGAAAATTTAAACTGCAAATTCAGATTAAAAATTCAGATTCATGTTTTGCGACCTCGAAAATCCTTAACCTTTTGGCTCCGGGACTGGTCCATATATGGACCAGCACTCCGTGTGGCGACTTGACATAAGAAGTTCATTCACTTAAGTCATGAAATTTAGCTAAAGTGCGAGATCAATTTTAAAGGAAAAATCCCCGGAGCGAAAAGGTTAAGTACGAATTTTTATGAAAATCAAATCATAAATACGCTGGGAAATGATTTTTTTTTTTTTTTTTTTTTTCAAGAAAAAAGTTTTTTTGTAACTGTTAGTTTATCTATAACAATTTGACAACAAATAAAATAATTTATGTTCAATAGTACTGTAGGGAAACATCTTACGTATCAGAAAAGCCTGGAATCACCTATAAATAACAACAATTAAAAGTCTTATGAACAAAAATAGCTGGTAAAAAAGGTGGTACAATGTATGTACCACTATGCTTCAAAGGGTTAAACAAGTATATTTAATTCAATTATCAGCAATAAATAAAACAAAATCTGCTTTACGAATTTTCATTTTCATATATATGCAATTTAAAAATAAGGAGGGCTTTCAATCGACAGAAATAGGGGACATGACTTAGTTATAAATTGAAAAATTTCCAAGAACTCAAGTTTCCTCTTGTTTAATTTTTAGTCTGGACATGCCAAAAAATTTGAAAACTTATGATTTAAAATGTTATTTTAAAAGCTGATAAATTTGTTTTTGCAATGTATCATTGTAAAAATTAACTAAATATCATTTTGACATTATACAAATTTTTATATTATAGTTTATCTATTTTTGTTGATTTAATAAAAAAATTTCAATTTGAAATTTTGAGCATGCCTGTCAGTCCTAAATTGAGGAGTCGGATCGAGAAACTCGCCCAGCGCTTGGCCGCGGCCAAAAGATACAATGGCAGGGTCGATTTTTTAAAGTCTGTAAATCAATTTTTAAAAAATACTATCATGTACAGCATAAAAAAATACAACTTTTTTACATTTTGATTCGATAAATAGTTTCCGAGATAAAAAATAAAAACTGCAAAATTTTTATCGATCGGAAGCATTAAATTTTGAAACTTAAATTGCTATATCTCCGAAATATATGCATAAATCAATTTGAAATTTTCAGCATAGATAAAGTAAATACTACCAATGCTGAAAGCATTATTAGAATAATAATATTCAGCGTCAGTGTAATGAGATTTAATTAATAAGTGCTCTAGCCAAAAGATTAGGTTTCTCGTGATTCGCGGAGAAAAAGTGTGTTATGAAACTTCTCTTTGAAAAAGCTTTGAGCGAGAAAGTTGTTCCTCGATACATCAAGAAGTTTTTCACAAAATTTTACATTAATTTGACAATTATTAATCGAGATACAGCGATTTGAAGTTGCGGCTGCAAACGTTCCGTCAACGAAAACTTGATCAGCTGTTCTGCCTTTCTGCTGCACGCCGCGATACGGAACTCCAGCCAATTTTTTAATTAAATAACAAAAAATGCATATTGCAAATGGTGAAATTTTGCAAGCGCATTCGGAGCAACTTTAATAATCAGAATTACATCTTATTCTTCAAATTAAACTCACGCTAGAACTACCTTAAGGTGGTTCTATTCTTTTCCAGTCCAAAATAATAGTCTTAGTGGTGCATAATATATTATTTGACATTATAATATTACTCTCATTATATGAAAACATAATGTAACTAAAAATTACTATTGATTTGAATGTAGGTCATGCATTCACTGTATGGTTATTTTTCAAAGAAAAGTTTTGGCATATACATTTCGTAATATAGATTGTAAGCAATGCAAGTACAAAAAAAATAGAGTTAACATTTGCAAAAAGAATCATGAGGGATCATCAAAATCTATGGAAGCTGCTATGGCTTTGGACTTAGCATTAAAAAGTGAAAATCTAATCAAGTCAAATTGTAGAATAAAAACGCTTATTGGCGACGATGATTCTTCTGCTATTGCTGCATTGAGAAGACTGTCCCCGTATTCGATTAAAAAATGGTTGGACTTTAACCACGTTGCAAAAACATTTAACAGTAAATTATATGAAATCAAGTTAAACGCAAACCTTAGAGAATATTTTTCAAAAGTTTTCGCTTTAGCAATTAAAAAAAATCAAGGCAATGAAGTAAGCGTTAAAATTGCCTTGCAAAATATTACTACGTATGCCTTTGGACACCATCAAAATTTTGGTGGCTTTTGTGAAAAAACTGAAAATAATCAACATATCTAAAAATATTTTAAAGATACCAAATGTTTGTCAGACATGAACTTAAAAGAAAAGTTGGATAAAATTATACAGCCTTTCATCAACAATACATCTCAAATAGCTCAATGTGCTTCTCGTCAGTCAAACGAGTATTTTAACAATACAGTCAGCAGCAAACATCCGAAATCACAATTTTATGGTGGATCAGAATCGCATAGTTATCGGGTCGCAGTAGCCGTTTGCCAAAAAATTACGGCTATGAATACGTTGTTAAACTTAACATTTTTATGAATTTGTCATCAGGAAGAAGTACACAGATTTTCGAAAAAAAAGAACAACAGATTTATTCAGAAATAGGCGAAAAAAGAGACGAATTGACAATAAGAAAAAGCGCCTTACCTTAAAAAAGCAAAGATCTTCTAAAAATATACGTATAGCTAATCGTAAAGGGATTGTATATAAATCAGGTTCAGGCTATCTAAATACGTCAGATTTAATTGATAAAATTGTTTTACCTGGCAACATACGTAACTTAAAATTAATATTAGTATTATTTTGTAAGCTACAAAATTAATTCGTAAAATCTCAATAAATTTTTAGATAATATCAATTTCGAAGACTGTAATAGTGATAATTGACCTGGAAACAACTGATTTACATGCATCAGCTGAAATAATTCAGGCAAAAAAAAAAAAAAAATTGATGAATCTTTTAATGGAAAATGTTAACATTTTTTATAAGAACCTAATTATAGATTGCTGCTGTTTGCGAAAGAAGTAAATTTAACGTGTATATTATGCGTACCAAAAATATATCTCCAAGCGCATCTGAAGTTACCGGCATAATAATATGTAAAGGAGATATGTACGTAAATGAAGAGAAAGTATTAAATTATTTTTCCAGGGATGCTTTAAGTTTTTTTTTTTTTTTTTTAAATAAGAAAAGCCGTGTATTTTATTAGCAGCACATAACTGTTTTAGATATTATTAATAAAGAAAATTTATTTCTTTTATTAATAGAAAATAAATATAATTTTATTTGTTTAGATTTGATGCTACAAGAATCATCAAAATGGCTACGTCGTTAGGACTTTTAACAGAAATAAAAATGTTTGTTAAAGGATTCGCCGACAGTTTGTATAGTTTTAAATCCCTTTTATCAAAAAGGCGTAAACTGAAACTATCATACCAACAAACGTCACTAGCAGTTGACTATTTAGATAAAACAGAAATCACTGTTGCTCACAATGCTATTAATGACGTACTGATGCTGCAAAAATTAATAAATAAGTTCTATAAAGATGTTACTTCAATAACTGCGCATACTAGAAGATTTGCTTTTTTGACAAATGCCAAAGAAAGAAATGAGAGAACGAACACTTTTAAGAAGACGTTAGATAGCTTAGAAATATCGAATAGTATGAAATGCAAAATTTCTATAGCTGGTATAGATTAATCTTTACTGAAAAAAGCTTGTGAAGGCGGTATGGATGGATTAACAATTTTACTAGCTGAGAATGTTAATGGAAAACCACGAATTACAAAAAATTCTAGAATACTTAAAAATTTATATCATTTACAAACACAAGACTGATATTAAAGTACAATATAATCTGTAGTTCATTTGTCTAAATAAATTATATATTTATCGTAAATTATTATGTTTGTTTTTTCACAACTCCAGTCTAATAATTATATTTCAATTTTCATTATTTTCTTAAAAGTTTTTTAACTTCTGTATATGTGGTTTACTCGAATACGCGTAAAATAATAGTTAATATATAAGTTATAATAAAAGTTATATATAAGCCAATTTTTATTAGAGTTGCAGATTTCTTTTATTGAATTACAGTAAGCTCTTATTTGAAACAGCCGCCGTAATTCCAATGCGACGTTGCCGCGTTTCAAGCGCATGCGTAGTCAGCGCTTCAGCGAACGTTGTATTACAGATGAAATAACTTTCAATTTCATTTATACATTTATTTAGTTTTTAGAAATTTTTACTTTTTTATAAAAGATGCTCGAGCCACCTTAAAAACTCCATTTTTTACTTTTACCACCTTAATTCAACAACCAAATCACATTGAGTTTTAGAATGCTTCACTACTTCCGCTTGCAACTTTGACCTTAAAAATGACCTTTATGCATGATCTTTATCTCTAAAATGACAACATATTGAACATAAAATTTCCCGTTCTTTCAGAATTTGAAGTTAAAAATTGGGGTTTCCATTTAAAAAATCAAACTTAACCTCAAAATCGCCTTACGTATGAGGTAAATTACCTAAAGTTTGCCCTTTGTTATTTTGTTTCTTTTACCGATCTCGTGATATTTCTAGGAGTTTCACTTTTTCCCCACTCTGTATAAGCTTAATTAAAAAAAGTTCTAGATTTACCCGGGCGCACGATTTAAGGAAACGATCCTTTGTGACCGACGTCAACGCGGAATTCTCGCTAAGTTGACGCAGTTCGGGCAAGAAAAATAAGAGAACTAAGTCGTAAAAAATAAGAAAACAGAAGGCGTCGTTTATAAGCTCGAAGCACAGCTTTGGTACAACCCCGCGAGATTAAATGCTTTTTCCAAGAATGACCATGCGATTTACGAAGCTGCGAGCTCGTACTTTGAATATCTCTTGTGAATACGCTGCCGGGAAGTGGAGAAAGTCTGGAATACTAAGATTTTATAAAACCTTTAGTACGGAAATATCGCTTACCGGCGATTATCCTTACAGACTGAGATCCCACGAATTTAAGAATTGAAAATTAAGAAAAGCGTTATAATTTTTATTTAAAATTGAGAATTAAAAGATATCAATAAAAAAATGAATCTTATCTTATTGATCACAAAATTCTCCGTCAACGTCTATATTAGTTGAAACAATTTAATGATTCTTTAAACGTGACTTCGATTTACGTACTACACTGAGAGGAAAAAAGAGTAAAAATTACTATTTTGTATAGTTATTTCAGATAAGAAAAGAAAAATAATAAAATTTTCTGTATGTTTTGAATTAAATTGTAGTTAATTCAAAACATATATTAAATATTATTATTTATCTTGTGATATCTGAAATACCGATACAAAATAGTAATGTTTACTCCTTTTCTTTCTCTCAGTGTAATATACGTACGTGTAGCTATCGAAAGTATTATCGAGTTAAAGTACCGAGCTAATGACTAGGGTACAGATCCAATATATACATGAGCTGCTTAAAAGGACGAAGTTTCAATTATCAGGTTTTTCATTCAAAATTAGGAGAAAAAGAAAGTCGCTCGATAAAGACAAAACAAAAGAGCGAACAACTAAAGTCTTTAGCGGCATAAAAGTCTCGCTCCGAATTTTTTTTTTTTTTTTGCGCAAGGCTGAGCAGCGCGCGCCCTCTGTTAAAGGATATCCTTAGTAGTCTCGAGAGCGAAAAAGAGAGGGGCAAGAGCAGCAGAGGTGGATAGCCGCGAAATGTTCTTTGTGCCCGGCCAACGCGCGCGCAGATTTTTCAATCAGAGCACAGAGCGAGCTTCGGGCCTCTCTCTCTCTCTCCCTCTTTATGCAGCATCGTAGCGAGAGGGATATGGATGCGCGAATGCAAGAAAGACAGAGAGAAGAGGATTAATAAAGCCCGCACAGAGTTTCCGCGTTCATTTCATGCAGAATCGAATTGAATTTCCGCTTCGTTCCTGTGCGCGAACCTGTACGCGCGAGCGTGCGTATGTGTATGGGTGGGTGCGCGAGATTGTATGTGTAACGCAAAAGCGAGCGAGCGAGCATCCCTTTGATGTTGCGCGAGAGCAAGCGCGTGGCACCGAAAACGAGCGCAACCCAGAGAGAGAGAGAGAGAGAGAGAGAGAGAGAGAGAGAGAGAGAGAGAGAGAGAGAGAGAGAAGTGACTGATGGAGAGATGAACTGCGCAAAAATAAAAGAGATAGAGAGATAGAGATGAGTGTCTGCCGACTCGTTCTCGCTTACATCGAGCGTTTGCCTAAATAATCGATTTATGAAAGCCGTAAAGTGACTCCGGATATTGCCGGGACAGGCAAAGCTTTTCCACATATGTATATCGCGCTTTTTTAGTCGCCACTGCTCCCCCCGCCTCTTCTCGTGGCGTCTCGGAATTTTCGACCGAACTATTCAGTCGAACTAAGAGCTTCTCTGCTTTATATAAATATACAATGATGAGGTGAATTTTTTCGTATCCATTGCCGGCAACCTTTTTTCTCTGCATTCCTACAACGAGGTTTTTTCTTATAAATCTCAATTAACCAAGAAACGAGTATCAGAAGAATATTTTATTAGTAAATTAAAAATTATTTAAAAGGTTAGGTTGCTTGGAATTTTATATAGTTGGCAGGAAAGCAACGATCGAGTGCATGGACATTTGTTGTTATTTTTAAGATTGCAAAAGTCAGCTTATAATGTAATCTAAAATGAAATACGAAATTTTAGCATTTATAAAAAAAAGCTAGCTAATTATTATGCTTGCTTAAACGTTCAGTCCAAATGGAATGATTCGAATGTTTTTGCTGGCTTAGCAATTCCTCGATGCCTGCATTGGAAAGCAAAACTTCCCAACCGCTAGTTTTCGTTCTGCCCGTCCTTCAATTTTCCCCGCACTTTCTTCTGCGCTCACTCGTTAACCCCTTTACCCTCGGGGATCGCAGTCAATCCGACCTCATCACGCGGGTATACGTTACTTCCCCGTCCTTCCTGGATTCTCTGGCGATACACAG
This sequence comes from Ormyrus labotus, assembly GCA_035582975.1. Lineage (NCBI taxonomy): Eukaryota > Metazoa > Arthropoda > Insecta > Hymenoptera > Ormyridae > Ormyrus > Ormyrus labotus. The sequence continues at coordinate 60,609 of JAWWEO010022917.1, read as the reverse complement.
GCAAGCGGCAGGAGGAGGGGGAGCGAGGAAGCTATTGGATAGCGATAAAAAAAAGAAATGACGCACGAGGGAAAGGGAATAAGAAATGAAGAAAAACGCGAGGGAGCAAGCAAGTGCGTAAGCACAATTAACAATGCATTAGAAGTTGCGGTTCAGGCTGTTTTAGAAGCAATAATGTGGGCACTTAAAAGCTCGCTGCAATCAATTTTTTCTACTTATACGGGAATCTCTTTTCTTAAACATTTGTTATGAATTATAAAATGCCGATATTTAGCATGAAAACTCAATATATATATATTTAGTCGAATTTCAACGTTCCACATTTTTTAAAAAAAAAAAAGTTTTCATCCTGCTCAACTTTATTTTTACTCTAACATAAACGACGAATAAAAAGAGCTTTCTGGATAACGAACTTTTTTCGTCAACCTCATTTATCCTTTAACGCCATGTATCCGAAAGGGCAGAGTAAAAGCTTCACTTATTCCTTCATCGTTGATTAATCGTTGATTAACAAACAAATCCATTCTTTCGCAATAAAATAAATCACTTCAATTTTTTATTGAAAGAAAAAAAAACGTTTTTAAACGTTGCGCGAAAGAAAAGATTGCAATAAGGTAAAGGAAAAAAAATGTACGAAAGGAAACAGAATCGTATTGAAAAATTTGGCATTTCCGAAAAAGTTATTCAAGTCGGGGGCGTATACACAATTGGGCCGGAAGCAACAAAGTTCACATGCAAAGTCTTTCGCTGTCGCTGTCTTTCTGAGAAGCACGCGGAAGTTGTCGCGGGATAGCAACTTGGGCAAAACACGACGATTGGGCGGAGAATGAAAATTCATTGAAACTCGCCTCGTGTCCAGCTTGCGGCCGCTGCCGCTTGGCAAACTTTTTCAAAAGCCATTGAAACTGCGAGTTTTATTTTTCTTTCTTTAGTCGAGCTTACTTCTTTCTCGTTGCCCGGTCACTCAGATTTCCACCGTCCGATTCAAGGAACGCGAATCGATTAAGAATTACTCATTTCCAACTGCTCGAATCATATAAACCATTAAAATTGAAATATTTCACTGAACAGTTGCTCGGAAAGAAAAAAATTTGTTTCTTTTGCAGGTCTAGCGAAGCCTGCAAGGTCGATAAAGGTGTCGATCAACAGCACCGAGCCCCAGGATGAAGCCTCGAAAGAAGACGGGGATCGGTTTGAGATACGCGAGCGCGTTCGCCGGCTGATCCCCTACATGACCTACTACATGATCAACAACTACGTGGCAGCCCAGCAGCGACGGCAACCGGTACCGGAGAGCCCGATTCTCGGACGCAGACCAATACAAACGAACAAGTCCGGGTACCAAGTGCCGGTCAACCTGCAGGAGGACAGGTTCGTTCCTTCGGTGCAGTACAGTGCGAAGGGACTGAATCAGGAGCTCGATTACTTCGTGCCCGTGAGGTACGATAGCAGGGAAACGTACGACGACCATCTTATCGGTATCACGACGAGCAGGCCCGTACCGCCGTCTATGTACGTATCAATCGATCAATTTTCTTCCCATGAATATTTTCCCGAATATAATATAAAACTCGGAATGCTCAGAACGATTCCAGAGACGCGCTATCAGACGACGACGCGGCCGGTAAGCTTTCTACCGGCGAAGCCGAAACCCGTTTCGCCCAAAGCCCCGCAGGATTACTTGCGCACGAGCCAAGCAGCGGCTCCCGAGGAGTTCGAGTCTGTGCGATTCGCGAGTAAGCCGCGACCGCCACCCAGCAGATACGTCCACCAGCAACAGCCCGAGCCCGTACTGCAGCATGCTACACCAAGGGTCAGCCTGAATCACATCCTCAAGAGCTTGCAGCTTACCAATCAGCTGCCCGAGGTGCTTAATGATGATAACATCGACAGCAGCATCAAGACTCTCATGGAGATTCTTCATATACTTAATATGGGCTACAAGGACAGCAACGTTCAAGGTAAGGCTTTAAACAACGTACGTTTTTTTCCGATAGAAAAACGATAAGAATCAATTCCTCTAAGCTTGTGTTATATTTCAAAAGCACAAAAAATCACGCCCTTCAAATGTAGCTTTTCAAAACTTCAAACTGACTAATAATCGAAAATTATAAAAAGACTTTATGAAATAACGAGCAAGGCATGACGTCTGACCAAACTAGTTATATATCACTTAGACTTACTTCACAAGAGATGATATTTTTTTCAATTTTGCATTGTAGACACTTTAACTTTACAATTTTAACAAATTTTAAATTTCAAAAAGTAATACTACAATAATGAATAAAAATTAATAAATTATTACGTCTTCCTTGTTTTTGCAGTTGAAAAATATAAACCAATACACACCCAACCCAAAGTTATTACGGAATCAAACTACGAAGCCACAAAACTTTCTGTGACTCCTCATAATGAACTGATGGAAATAAATCCTGTGTTAAAACCACACGTCAATCCAGTTAAAAATCAAATGCCACCTTCTCAATTAGTAAAAATAAAACCTGTAAGACCTTACATTGAACCCATTAAAGCTCAAGCACCAACTCCAACATTACAAACCAATAATAAATTTATTGAATATTATGTACCAATTGTACAAGACGTTGACAATGAAAAGACACCTCAAATGCCTCAGATACTTTCAAGCACATATAATCCTGGTTAGTAAAAATATTTTTCCATTATTTTAAATAGAAAATCATAAGAATCATATAAAGAACTAAAATTACTAATTAAACTAAATATCTTTACAGCAAATAAACATCCTGTAATAGCTCAAAATACAAAATCATCTTCTGTAAATGTTTATGATCCTGATCAACATAAAATATTGGAAGATGAAAGATATACTTTGCCAGTACCTGCTGAAAAACCAAACCAATCCTTCCAACCAAAACCATCCTCCAAATTGCACTCCTCTTCTCTTTCATCATCTCAATTTAAATATGGAGTTACTAGAGGAAAACCACATATTGATTATCCAGCTTACACTGAAATTCCAGAAACTAATTTTAGTTGCAAGCAACAACGTTATAAAGGTTTCTTTGGTGATCCAGAAACAGGTTGTCAGGTTGGATAAAAGTTTTCATATTAAAAAAAAAAATAAAATTGAAATAGTAATAAAAATTGCCTATACAAATTAAATATTTAAAAAAATTAGTATCTTAACAATGATGTACAATTAATTAATAAATTAACGCTTTACGTTAATTTTAAACTATCTTCTTTTAAAATATGATTACAAATATTTTACAGGTTTGGCATTATTGTGATTTAAACGGTGGAAAATCTTCCTTCCTTTGTCCAAATGGTACAATATTTAGCCAAGTAGCTTTGACCTGTGATTGGTGGTTCAACGTAAAATGTGAATCAACAACTCAATTATATGTGCTTAATGAACGACTCTACAAATATATTCTACCAATCATGCCTAAATTTCCTGAAGATTTTAGTGGTCCAGAAGTTGACAAATATCTTGAACTTAAGTTCAAAGAAATGGAAGCCAAGATAAAAGAAAAAAAAGCAAAGAAAGAGGAACAAGAGGAAGATAGAAATACTGTAAATACATTGCAATCAATAGAAGATTCAAAATAATTTATAAGCAAACCTTAGAAAATTGATTAATAATTTAATTTTTTCATTATCATATAAAAAAGAAGTGAATTAATGAATTATGTTTAATGATAAAGTATTATTGTACGATGATTTTGCCCATCATTAAGTACTAAAATATTTCTAAATATGTACACAAATTGCCAATATGAAAAAAATGTCAATTTGAAAGAAAAATTATAAGTTATTTTAAAATTATCACTTCTGATAAGTTATTACTACATTGTTGCCATTAAAATGTGCATTAGAATGTGCAAAGGCAAAAAAATTACAATGCTCTTTCTATAATAGAAAGAAAAGATTTTATAAAATAACATAATACAAGAGAAGCAGTGTAAGAATCAGGGTTTTTCAACTATACCTCTAGTCACATTTTTCTCCTTTAGTTCTTTATGAATGAAATTTTGTCATCCATTGTAAAAATTCTTTACATTTCATACTATTTTTGTACTATTTGTAGTAAATAGTTGGGTGACAATTGTACTTGATATTACTCTTACAATTGTTTCTCTATTTTACTCATATAATTGTTTATGTCGATCAATTAAAAGTATTACAGTGCATAATGTACTACGTAAACATAATTAAATATTATCATGTAGACAGTATTCTATTAATATTAGAAAAGAGGTGTAAAATACTCTTAGTAAGTCTAACAAAGATGTTTCTGTTGAGAACTTTTCAATTTGTTGCAAATTTGTTGAATAAAATGGACTTATTCATTTTATAATTATGTTTTGATAATTATTAAATATTGAAATATTTACGGAGTAGATTACCTTTAATGTTTGTTGAGTCCTAATCCTTGTCTCCTTCAGCTTACTGACGGCTGCAAAAAACTCTGGCAACAATTCCTGATTCTATTTAAATAAAAGAGTATTTTTAATTGAAAAAGATTATTTTTTTATCTACTTATGTTACAAAAATAAATTTTAATATACCTTTTCAATTTGTTTCACAGTATTATGTCCTTTATGGGAATCCAATGCACAGTGAGAGCATACCTCGACATCACAGTCTTCACAGTAGTACTCTTTAGCATTATGATCATGAGTGTCACAAAAATTATTTACTAATTGAAAATCATTCTTATTTAACGATATTGCTTCATGGCTTTGTAAAGCTTTTTTGTGAAGCTGAAATATAATCAAAAAGAATTAATGCTTACAAGGAAAATGATTTATTTATTAAGAATCACTCCGAAATTGATTAAGTTTTTAGATAATTATTATGCCTATTTTACAGAATTTAATAATTAATATAATTGATAAAATTAATATAATTTTTCTAACTTTTTGTGAATAAATTATTTTTTCTAAATACATTATTTCATTTTTTAATTTAAATATAAAATTAATAAATATTTAATTTCATAATTTCAATCTTTATGATCTAAAATTAAATTATTATAAGACATAAATCAATTTCTGATTAGAATTTGTAAAAAAAACTTGTAATAAACCTGCTTAAAACAATGTTTGCAAAATATGACATTACAGTTTATGCAATTGTAACTAGCAATCAATCCACATTCATGACAATATCCTACAAAATACAAAGTAAATAAATAAAATTATTAAATGGAAAAATGAAAAAAAATTTTAATAAAATAAAAAATAAAAACCTAGATCAGTATTTGGATGTGCTTGGACATCAAAAGATTTATGAAATGAAATATCTGGATCCTCAATATGTAAAGGTGCTGCGTTCAATGCATGTAAAAGTCCAATAACATATAAATTTACTGGCAATCTACGTCCTGATGCTTCGTTAGAATTTGGTTCTGTTGAATTAGGACACTGCGGGCAAACTCTATTTTGTTTTGAACTTTCGCAAGTCAAACACGAAGCATGACCACATTGTAATAACAAAGGACAATTGACACTTTTTAAGTCTGTAATTATGAAAAAAATAATTAATTTTTAAAATATTTTCATTTAATACATATTAAAATTTTGAAAATTAAAACTAAAATTTTATCCAAATTGGAAATGAATCTTGAAAAGTTTAAGGCTCTCAACTAAATGATATTAAGTAAATTCTATCATTTTAGTTATTATAAAAATTAAATTTTTTAGAAATTTGTTATTTAAAATTTTTTTTTAAACAGATTTTCAAATAAATTTAAATATAAATAGATTTTGATTATAATATAATTATAATATTGTGGTCATTAAAAATAAAAACTGTGTCAATTATTTGTGTAATAAAATTAAAAGAATCTTAAAATCTGACTAAAACCATAAGTACAAAAAAAAAATCTTCATAATCTCACCGTGAATAACAATTAAATGTAAACGTTTTCGCATTAAATGTAATTAATTAACTAACACTTTTAATTTTGAAAACTTAATTTTAAGGAGAAAGACAAGCATTTTCAAAAAAATCCTATTAAATTAAAAATTAGATAAAATCCGCGCTTCTCTAGAATCAGACGGATTTCAAATGAACGACGAATTTCGAAGTTCTTTACTATGAACTCTTCCTCTAAATAAGTAATTAAAAATACTAAAAAAAACGTTAATGTCCATTGTTAGTTTACGAAAAGTTCTCCCCTTCTCTCCATCAAAAATGAATTTGACTGTCTCAGCAACAAGTGCAAAGAACAAAGAGAGCGCTTCAAATTCCCGGAAAAGCAACAGCGCACGCGATAACAAAAAAGCTCGGGCGGCGAGGTTATGTTCATCCCCCGGCTTTTCTAAATTCAGGCGTGAAAATCGTTCTAACACCTCGTCGCTCTTGCAAAAAGGCAATTCTCTTACCTTTTCCGATGTAAAATCGGCGCTTGCAAAAAATGCAATTGATGTCTTTAGCCTTGTCAGTGGGGAAAATCGGCGTATAATGGTTGACAGGTCTATTGCCTGTTGATCCACCCGGCTTATATTCGTCCTTATGCACGTACTTTCTTAACATGGTGTAGCACTTCACTATTTATTAACTAATTATTAAATAATTATTAATTATTGTCCTGGTTGTTGTCCAACACTCTGGAGAAAAAAGAATTTTCGAACACGACTGTCAGCTAACACTTCTCAACTCTGCGCGCTGCGCGCTGATACTAAAGGTAAAGAGGGCGAGCGCGAGCAACGTATTATGACTATATAGATGCCAGTGGCTGCCTGTTGTGGCCCGTTCAGACAAAGGAATGTAAACAGACGGATTTTCAAGAGGAATGAACTTGTATACAAAAATCTGCTTTCATCATTATTACAATATGAACGTTGAAGAAATCAACAATTACAGCCTCGAATTATTTATATTCTATTTAGTTTTGCTAAGTAAATATTAGAAATTCAATAAAACTAATATTTAGGCCATTTAAAATAGTTCGACTAAACCTTTAACAATTAGTACTTATTTTCTTAAATATGAATTACGTCAGATTGATCTGCTCCAAGCGCGAGGAAAAATGACCAGTCACGAGCTTTATTAAAACTTCAATTTGTAACGAAACATTTGCCTTTTTGCTTCCTCGTTGGCAATTGTTAGTTCAATTGTTTTATTTTGTTTTTCTGATATTACAATTATAAGAATATTCAAAGTAATATTTAATTTTTAAATGAGTGCTTGATTATTGAAAATTTTTTGTCATAAAAATGCAGCTTGCAAATAATGATTTAACAATTATCAATTAAAATTTTTAATATGCAAAAAGTAAGATATTAAAAAGTAACGAAATTCGGTCTATATATATATATAACATGATTTCCAAATGATTTTTCATATTTTCTTGCCTAGAATAATTTCATTTTACAGTTATTTTTGTCTAATCTACAGTCGAAGAAAAACAAGAATATTTTTAAATAATTTTTTTATATTCTTATTCATAAAATAATTAGTTTTACATATTTGTTGATTCTTAAATAATAAACATTGTTCAAAACTCGAATTAACTTCGCTACCTTCTTCGAAAAGACGAAAAAAACTTAAAAAATAGGAAAAATATAATCTAAATAAAAGAAATTTGAATAAATATCGACAGTGTGAACTTAAATATATTTAAATAAACGTTAAGTATTTGTGAAGTAAAAAATCTAAACTCTAAAATGATTATTACGTAGAATTATTTTAACTGCCTAATTATTGTGCAATGCTGCGTGCTCAATCGAGTTTATGAATGTTTATCACAAGGCCGAAAGCACTCCGCCGGCGACTCGGCCTCGAATCGAATTCATGGAAGAAGCATGGGTCCAAGAATCGGTGTTTGGATCGTATACTTCCACGGTAGAAACTGGTAATCCTTTTTTATTGACTCCCCCTATGGCCCAAAGCTTCCCTCCCGCGGCGACTAGTAAAAGGCTGTGCCTTGCATTTTTCATGTTTGCTACATTTTCCCACCTAAAATATTGAAATAAAGATTTTTATAATTGTCCAACAGAATATTGTTTTAATTGTAGTCATTTTTCTGTATTGTGCATATTAAGAGCCGTGCATAAAATATTCAATTATGTTTAGGAAGAAAGTAATGTGATTCATATGTATTATTAATTATTAATAAATGAAACGTCATTTAATATAATGTACTCTATTATACATTTTGAACATACTTATTAGTGGACGGATCGTAGCACTCGACGGAATTTAATGTGTCTACATTGTGCTCGTTGCTCATTCCTCCGCAGACGTACAGCTTCTCATTTAATACTGCTGCACCAAAACTCAAACGTTTTTGATTCATTTTCATCTCGACAATCGTCCACTGATTTTTCCAAGGATCGTAGCGTTCGGCCTATAAAATTAAAATCATACATCAGGATAGTTGTCTCATCATTTTAAAACTGCTTAAACGATTACTCGTAGCTTTTTTTCATTTGAAGCATAATGGTCATTATCACTTATTTTAAACAACTAAAAATAATCCAACCCTTAATTTATTAAACTAATTACTAACCGAATGTAACGCCGAAATTTTGTCATAACCTCCAAACGCATAAATGTATCCCTGAAGAGTAAGAACAATCGGTCTGCTTCGCTGATGCTTCATTGAACTTATGATTTTCCACTCGTTGATTTCAAAGCAATACCTCTCGACGGAGTTGAAAAAGTTTTTGTCATCCTCGCCGCCGCAGACGTACAGGTAGCCGTTTAGTATAGTAGCACCTGCCCAGCTAAAAATTCGTAAACAATTTTACCACTCGTGTAAAAATTCGTAAGATCGCAGTTCTCGTGCGCTTCCTAAGTATAAATAATACAGCATAATACCGACGCTTAGTATTCATTGGCCTCAAGGTGTCCCAAATTTGAGAGTAAAAGAAATAAACTTTTACAGTTGGGATAATCTCCCACTGCTTTTGACCTCCTATTACAAAGAGCTTATCTTCGTGGACTATACTGCAAAACCAAACAATCGGATCTTCGATCGAATCTATACTTTTCCAGAGATCTGTCGAGAAATATTCGTATTTTTATATGCACATTCTCGATGTTACGTTTGGTTAAACTAAAATTTAATATAACATTTACTTGCATGAAGATCGTAACTTTCAATAAAGTTTTTGTGAACCGTCGATATTACGCAAATGTGACCGCTTCCAGTTCCGGTGTAATTCTCCCTTTCCACGATTGTAAAATCCTCTTGCACTTGAGTTTTAATTTTATGGTAATAGGACATGACGTTTTTCATTAAGAAGCTGTAAAACCAGTTTTTAGCTTTAATAAGCATATTATAAAATAAATTCATCTTAGTTTCAATGACAATTACTTGTAGTCGCGTGTCGAAGCAATTAATTCGGGTCTGCAAAAGTAGTCAATTAAATAGTCGGACGACACTTCCGAAAAGTTGACGTACACCAATAAATTCACCAAATGATGTTGCCTTTCGTCAAAGTCATGCTTTACCCACTTCATGATTGCTTCAAACAATTTAGTTTGCGGTATAATTTTTAAATCAATATTCGACAAAATATCCTTCAAAACGACGAAATCAAGATGAAAATATTTGTCTGCCTCGGCTGCGTCGAGAAAATACTGTCGCATAATTTTGTCCGACTTTTCCTTCAGTGGGATGCAACTTAACTCCGTTGCAAGATGATAGACGTCGAAAGCGTTCCGCGGATGAAGGCGAGATTCGAGAAATTTTACGCACTCGTTCTTTACGTCGATTATGCCGAGAGTGTCGGCGTCTTTCATCAAACTTTGAGCATTTTCTTCTGTCAGGCTGATTTCGCCAGAGTACGCAAAATTAATGATACTTTCCATATTCCTAGAAAAGAGCCAGTAAATACATCGTTTACGTTTTTTAAGATTAAAAAATACTTAAAAATATCGAGTATTCTTACGTAGCCGTTACATTAGGTATTGGTATTTTGTCAATCGTGCATTTCTCAGATACAAATACCGTATCAAAATAATTTATCGATGCTGCAAGGATTAACTTGTGAGCTCGAAATTGTTTATCTTCTACCTAAAAATTATGGGTGAATTTTTAAAGATCAGTATAATTAAACACTGCACACTATGTGTATATAGAACGCTTTGAAAATCACGTTAATTTGATGCTTTGAATGATTTATTTAGTTTATTTACGTTAGACTTCGTACTCGACAAAAAATTTCGATGCATTAAAAGCACTATTTTCTATAGATTAAATGCAGATTTGAAAGAGCTATTTTGATTCTGCATACGTACTTCGATTGTAATGTCGCACAGTGCACCCTGTGCTTTCAATTTTTCCAAATTCGAAAAATGATCCGACCGTCGGTAAGTCAAAAATTTTTTCTCTTCCTCCAATTGGGATGCCTTATTACCCATAATAAATAAATGCCGAAATAATTTCTCAAGAATTGTTCTTCGCGCAACGTTGAGTATATGGAGCTAACCGGTCCGACTGTGCTCTCGCCGCCTGCCGATGAATCACTGAGCGTCATTTTTCAGGGAAGTACCGGAGCTCGCGACGAGTATCTTATCTACGCTGAAAGCCGATGACTGTACCGCGCGTAAAAGCCTATTTCAATAAGCAAAACTCCATTGTATCGGGCCTGTCAAAATAATGTAAAAATTCATTAAAGTGTGAAATTCTTTAGTCGAGCACGCTGCTCTCAACTTCGGTGCCTTTCGCATAAGAAGCTTAGGCGCTGCAGCGCCTTCGGCTTGAGGACCGCAGCTTAATTTTATTTCTTATCTCTGCACACACACGCCTGAAATTAATAAAAGCTATTCCCTGCTACGAAATAAGCGAGTTGTGTCAGTCAAGATTTTTTACTAACTTGATTTTTCTTAACTAAAAATAAACCGTAATGAGGAGGGCGCTCAGCTGTTCGATTATGTCCGACAAGTCGAGGAAAATGTTTCGGATAAAATGTAAAATAAAAGATAATTGGTTTTGCAAAATATTGCTTTTCAAAAAGCTAGCAGGAAACGTTTAAAAAACATTTGGCATTAGATTTTTAATAACTTAGGAAATGGTTTTGAGTTTTATTTTTTATAAACGCTACGTATTTTGATGAAAAGTATCTCAGAAAATCTCAAAGCTTCAACTGAAACTTTGTTTGGAGAAAACCGAACGAAAACAAATCGATCGCAATAAGAGCGTATTCCAGTAGACAATAACAATAACAATTTACAATTTTTTCAGTACATTAAATACATGTTCATTGACGTTTCGTCTCTCTTAAAGAGAAGTCATTTCGAAATTAAAACTTACAATTGATAATAAAATACATAGCGAGAGAGAGAGATATTACGCGTTCTCGAGCTACATAGTCGCTCATTAATACATCCGGGAGTCAACGACACGGCAGGATTTGCGCTGAGGCTGCGACTCGTGCATCCACCGAGTCTCAGTTTTGGACCACCCGAGCCCAAGTACGTCATACCGAATTTTATCGAATTGTGACTCGTCGTAAAAATTGATAAATTAAAAAACTTTTTCCTCGTCATTCTTACCGAAAGATGAAACTAAATAGTTGTTAATAAAATAGAATGGACAAAGTGTAATAGATGAGCAGATAGAAGAGCGGTCTTGAAAAAAATTACCGAGGCGCACAGTAAAAATTAATATTCAAATTTAGAATTTAGGTTAAATTATTCAAAGTATAGTCAAATTTCAAAAACTGTATTGGACGAATTTTGTAGCCTCTTCAGGCTGACGAAAAATAAAACGCCTAACAGATGATTGCATCCTTCCTCCTGTTAAATTAAAGTGCTTCCCTTAATGACGTCATATTTTTCAGTGTTAATTTGTAGGATTTTTAATTAATAAACCAACGTAAATCTTATTTTTAAAATAAAAGGTTCGTTATGCAAAGCGAGCGGCAGCAAGCGACGTTTCAAAGCTAGTTGTCGAATTAACTGTAGTCGACGAAAACTTGCTGCTTGCATTATTAATTTAAGATTTTTATTGGAGAGCGAGTATTTTGGGCGAGTATTATACTTTATCAAACGATCGGTTCAATTTAATTTTGGATAAAAAGTTGAAAATGTATAATTGACATTATTATAATAGATCCTCTCGCAGCACCGAAAGCTCATTATTTTATCTTTGAAACCTAATTTATTTATGAACAATCTGACGTTGTAGCAAAAACCGCTTTCAGATTTCTGAGGCCTACATTTTCTCCGCGGAGCAACCTCCCGATACGAAGGAAATTAGTGAACTGCGCGATCAAAGGTAAGTAAAGAACGATGCTCCTCAACATTAAGCAGGCTTGATGCCTCAAAGGATCTTAATAACCGCTTAACAAAAGGATAATAAAACCATGCAATCCGCTAAGTACGAAAGAAACTGAGAAGCGGACCTGCAAGTGAATATTCAAGAGTAAAAGAACTTGTATTAATTTATACGATTAAAGTAAACTTGTGTAAATATTTAAATTGTAAAAATAAGTATAAACGTTTAATTGCAAAAAGCGAGGATTCGCGCAAGTCATTTAGATTGCAAATTAGACTAATCCAGTTTTTAACTGCATCGATCTGAACAAGTTAGAATCCGTCTTCCGAAGAGTCTTCTATTTGTCCTGAAGCAGAAACCAATATAAATCAAGATCTTTATGGTTCGATGACATCACCCAAGTCTATGCGTTACAAAAAAAAAACCCTAATTTTATTTCTTATTCTACGTTTTTAAGCTCTTGCTTCCTCTGCGAGCCATTTTGACTGATGTAAAAATTTATTTTTAAGTTACGTTTTAAGACCAATTATAAACTGTAGGCTCTAACAAAATGTGCTAAACACTAATCTTCCCATTTCATGGCGAGATATTTCGTCGCAGTGCACAGGTGGATTAAGTATAACTAGTACTGAATTTTAATTAAGTAAAATGTGCTTGTTAATTTGAGCAAAGTTTATCAAAAGTAAATAAAGATGGCTTAATTAGGTATTTTGCTCGACTAAATTAATTTGATTCTTTAAAGTGATTCGAGCGTAAATGGCTTACAAACATCGATCTATAAAAAAAAAGTTGAAGCTGATCGCTATTGAAAATCGCGAAACAACTTCTCTCAAAAATTTTACCACCGTCCATTATAATGGTATTATTAAAATATTTTACCCGGAGTAGTACCTTTCACCTTTACTAAAAATTAAAGTAGAAATTTTTGCATTTCGGATGATTATTTATTAAATGCTATACTTTGGCTTGCGTTTCGAAAAATTAATTAACAATAAACTTGAAAAATCTTGAGTGCAGTTTTGTCAAATCTAATGTATTTAAATATAAACGAGTTTTTATGGTTTTAGAATCACACTCTGGATGTGTTTTTTTATAAAACTTATATCTGTATTTAAATGAATAATGCATAGAATTTTTTTTTATTGAATGAATAACATATTCTAAATGACCAGGACTTTTATTAATGACAATTAAAAGACAACTAATATGAGATACAATGAAAAAAATTATTTAGTCTTAAAAATGGAACAGTAATATTAATCCACTAATTTTAAATTTCAAAGCAATTCGATACAGAAAAAATCTTATAAAACTACCCATTTTATAGAACTTAACTGTGTGTTTGTACCAGAATCAATAAAATTTTATGGGATATTGTAGGATGTTATCATGAGAATAGTAAACTCCTTATAAATCTTATTTTATGTTTATATTTGTACCAGAATCTATCGTATCTAATAAGATTTCATAAAATTTTTTTCATCACAGAATACGAATGAGAAGACCTTACAAGGAGAGAAAACGTGTACTTGCTCGTTTAAGCTTGCAGTAATTTTTAGTGCAACACTTTTAATTATATGATTTTTTTATTAGATAGTTATAAGATGATGGCCCACGTAAAATGCTCCCAAGCAACTCTTTTAAAATTATTAACCATTCGCTGGACATTTTTTGTAATTAATTTTTAGATAAAAGATATAATTTTTCTTTTAACTTACAATCTAACATCACAAATTAGAGCTAAATCTAAGTATACCGATATAAAATAAAGATTCTACGTAGTTTATGTCATTTCCGGACGTTAACTGAAGTTAAAAAATTTATCTCACTAAATCAAGATATCGACCAGCAAGACTACGATGGAAAAATCCACGAGGATAGCCGGTCTGGACAGTAGAATTCAGTCACCTCCAGTCGCCAGCAACCCGGACTGAACTTTCATCAAAAACCCTTGCAGAGTAACCTCGTTAATTGAATGATATTCAATCTGTAATCATTTATTTATTAAAAATGAGAAAAAAAAACAGAAAACTTGATAAGATTGATGTTTTACATAAAATGTACAATGTATTGTGGCAGGAGACAATTCCGAGATTGCATCTATTGAAGAAATAGAAAAAGATAAACCTCAAACTTTAGTGCTCACAAGGAGAGTGTACGACATTTCGATAATGGACTCTAACTTTGAGATATATTTTCTAATATTAAAGTATGAAGGAAGCCGCGTCCGTTCGGCCTAACGTTCAATTTTTCAAGTTATGTGCTCTTTTAGCGAAAATCGAAAATCGTTTAATCATTTTTAATTTATAATTAACTATTGACGGTACAATATTTTAATCCTTGATATTCAAAAGTTGAGATCAAATCCTATCGTAAAATCTTATTTTATTCTAAATTTTTATTTAGCTACAAGTTTTAAACAAATAAAGATTTTTTGATAAAATATTTTTTAATCGTCAGGATTTAACCTCACCTTTGGAATACCAATAATAAAATACTGTACTGTCAATAGTTGAGATGTTACAAGTGATTAAACAAATATCTACTTTTCATAGATTTTCGTTAAAATAGCATATCATTTTTTAGAAATCGCGCGTTAGGCCGAACGGACGCGGCTTTCTTCATATTTTAACATTAGAAAACATATCCCAAAGTTATAGGAAAATCCATTACCCAACTGTTGTACACTTTCATTGCGAGTTTGAAGCTTTGTGAATGTGCCTAAAAATTTTTTAGCAAAATAATCATGAGATAAAAATAAATATGTTTTTAAAAGATCTGAATTTTGAAGGTATGTTGTATTTAATTAATTCTATTTTAAATAATTTAAAATCTATTGATTAGTTCGATTAAAGGAAAGCATTTAAAAATAAGGTAAAGCGGGAGAAGATGCTATGCTTAAGGAATAAAGTGAAATAAATATTTCAAAAATGAATGAAATAACATATTTATAACTGAAATGTACAAAGAATACAATAAATTAATAAATACATAACCATTCTTTTAAAAAAATTCCATTAATTGATAATTAGTAATAATTAAAGTTTAGGACGTGAAAGTGACATCTTTCCCGCACTGGTGAGGAAGATGCCACATACTTACAAACAAGATTTAACTTATATTAAACTTGAAAATATAATTGCAATAAATTATTTTTTTCTCTAAATAAATACTTTTAATACTTTTTAACAAAAAAATAATAAAATAAAATAAAAATCTAAATCCATTGATACTATTGCTAGCTATTGTAGCCGATGATCACAAGTTTTCTAAAACAAAACCTCGTCACACGTCTACCAGGATTATTAAAAATCCAATTAGCCATAGTTGTTTTCCAGTGAGATTTAAGTGACTTAAAAAAAGTTCGGTCTAATGGCTGCAGATAATGTATATGTCGGTGGCATCTTACCCCGCCCTTTTTTGTGTCATCTTCCCCCAATTGACAGTAAAATAAAAAAATGAATTTAATCTAAAAAAGATTATTTCCTACCTTTTAATGGTGGTGTTTTATTAAAGTTTATTAAATTATCTAATTAACGTCTTTTTTTTAACGATATTACAAATCCAAGCTTGAAGAATGATGTTTCAATTTGTTGCAAATTTTAGATCGAGAGCTACCAGTTTCGACTCTGCTCGAAAAGAAACTGATAATGATGCTAAAATCCTGAAATATTTGGACGACTGAATAAGAAAATCATAATAATCACATCTAACAAGCACTTCTTGCGATTTGTTTACAAACAAAGAAAATCTTGCATTGTGGCATCCTTCCCCAAGCTGGCATCTTCCTCCGCTTTACCTTAAGTGAAAAATACTTTATACGAATTAATAAGTTATTAGAACGATTATAATGAGCATGAAAGTATACATCGTTTAAATAAATGTATTTTATTAAGTAATTTATCAATCCAATTATTTTTAAAAGTCAAATTTTAAGTTTTCGAATGTATAAATAAAATGTATTCTGATGCTTAGTAATAATCGTTGATCGCGAGTACCCGACAGAAAAAAATGCACGCTCCAAAATCTACTGACTCTATAAATAATTTATTAATGCTGTCACTAATATTCGAAAGGGGAACGCGACATTAAATAACTAAATAAAAAAAATATTCTATTTAGTACTATTTATTGTAATTTTAACACTGTTCCATATTCGGTGCAATATTTCCAGTAGATGTAGGCTTTTAAGACTATGACGCTTTAGACTGGATTCCGGCCGAGAATCTCAATTAAAAATTGCAAATAATAATGCCTCGCCTATAAATAGATTGTAGCCGACTGCTAAAAGCATTCTAGACTTTATCAGGACCCGTCATCATTTACTCTTTCGTGTAAACGCGAATGGAAAGACGCGAGAAAGAGAGAAAGGGAGAGCGAGCTCGATGACATAAGCTCCTCGCTGCCGCAAAAAGAGGAAGAGCCGAAGGAAGTGGCGTAAAAGACGGAAAAGGACGGGGGAGGAGAGGAGAGCGGACCGAAAAATAAAGGATCGGAGGTGGAAAAAAGCTCCTCGTGCGGTAACGAGAGGGAGCTTTCCATTCGGTGCGCCTCGCTCGGCGCAGAGAGAGAAAAAAGGAGCCAACAGTCCCGAGATAAACAAGATTCCTGCGACGTATCCCCCTCCCCCGCAGGTAGCAGCCGTGTTTAATACTGTCCCGGAATTTTAATATGCACGTTCTTCATTTCGAAATAGATGGATAGATAGAGGAGGAGCGGCCGTGCAGGTGTAGAGAGAGGGAAAAGAGAGCGAAATCCGACGCTTATATTTGTCGCGCTCCTTTTCAAATATTTGTCCGGACGTTTTAATTTAATGCGCCGCGGGAACGGGGCGGCCGGCCGCTGCGAAATACTGTTGCCCTCGCGATACTCTGCCCCGGCCGGTGGCGCTGGCCAGAATTAATTTTCATTTGCTGCATTATTAAAATTAGCCCGACTCGCGGAAATGTCCGGCGCCGCTCGTCGAGTGCGGCTTAATGCTACGTCCGGGCTGCAAAGGTGGAGGGGGGTGGCGGCGAATCGCTGAAAACCCGCGGCTGCATTGGTCGCCGCTTCTTTTGCACGCCGCTTGGCCGAAAAATTTTGACGAGCCGCTCTCCGCGGCTCAAATTAAAGGATGATGAGTTTTAGCCAGTTCTACCTTTCTAAAGCGGAATCCTGAATGTTTAACTAATTGGGACGACTTAGGACTGAAATTAAGGCTGTGGATTTTTCTTTCGATCGAGTCATTAATCCTACAAAGATAAATACATTTTTTCGTATTTAGAACATTCGTAATATCTCAACTAAATAAGCTGCAAATCATTCCAAGTAGCTAAAGAATGTTGGGGTCTGTTAACTCCAACTCGAGCTAGTAACTAATTAATTATTATAGTCAAGGCTTTCACGTTAAAACTTTAGTTCTATTTTACTAAAAGTATTGCCCAAAAGTTTCATTCTTTTTGTAAAATGTGCATTCTTTTAATTCAGAATTAAAATTAAAATACTTGCTAATTATGTGCGCTTGATTTATTAAAATAAATGCTACAATTTAAAAGTACTTTCGAGCTACAAAGTTCAAATTATAAATCCTTGCCTCCGTTTTATAATATTTGATAAAAAATGACACGTCTCACGAATTGCTGATGCATTAAATTATTAAATAAAAAAACAAAAGAATACGTCTTTTTGAAGCTGAAAAGTAAAAAAACCAGATCCTCCATTGGTCCTCGATCGTCAGAATCGCGCACTTCGCCAATCGCCAATGCCGACAATGATCTACAGAGACGGTTGCGGAAAAGTTAGCTCGTGATCTCTGCGCCAGATGTCTCCACTCGGCGTTCCTCAAAGATCTAGCGCAAACGCTTAGAAGATACAGCTCGGCGAGTCGGCTTGGATCCTCGAGCGCGAAGCGCCTGCGACGCAAAAAATGCGCTTCGTTCGAGAGAGCTGTGCGCTTTTCAGGAGTCTGTACGCGGGAGGGAGGGACACAGCTGCAATTTGCGAGAGAATTAAGTGTACTCTGACGATCGCTGCCAGCGATAAATTACTCATTTTCAGAGTAAATAATCCGCAGCTGCTTCCGAGTGCAACGCTGTTAATTCGAGTTCGATAAATAAGAAGCGCAGCGGTCGAGCTTTTCACTCGTCCCGCATAAAAGTAATCCGGGCCGCGAATCGATACTCCCTTAAAAAGTAGCGAAAAACGGAAGAGGTGTCCGCGAATAACCTCGGCCTCGCGGCGAGTCCGTTTTCCCAAACGATCGACGTTCAGCTGTCGCGCATAACTGGGTCTAGGTGCGGTTAATGCATCCCGTTATGCCGCGCGCCACGTTAGCGAAGTAACAGGCTGCGCACATAGTCCCCGTCTCCCGACCTAACCTAGACGACTTAGCAACACGGCTACATAAAAAGAGAGAGCGAGAGGCACGACTTACCAAGGTCTAGGCTAGGCCGGCATTCAAGGTCGCGAGGAGCCCGGGATCTGAGCCCCCCTCTCCCCGAGCCGGGCGCCCTTTACTCTTCCCTCCCTCCCCCTCTCTCTCTCTCTCTGCCGCTCTCCGCGCAAAGTGACGCGCGAGGCCAAGCCGCCGAGCCCAAGACTTCCGCGTTGTTGAGGCGGTTCGGCCGCAGGAACGACGACTGCCGAGAGCGAGCGAATTTTCGTCGCGCTTCGAAATTCGGTTCTCTTGTATTTTTAATCAGTACGGTACAGTTCTTTTTCTCTTTTTGAGGCCGCGTTTAAAGTCCTAAATATTAAGCTAATGCAATTCTGATCCGTACGATGACCAAGGCTAATTCTTCTTGTACGAGAAATCTAAAAATGTCGGCAAAGGCGCGACGTTTGTTTCGATGATTAAATGAAAACAATGTCTCTTCTATCTAATCGTACAATGGTGAAAGTCCCGGCTTGTCGTCCGCCTCGTAAGCAAAAGCCTCCGACCACTAATCCTCGCGAGAGCAGAGAACTTGAAGCAACTGAAGCGTGATAAAAGAGGAATCTGTGTCGGTGCGCACCTCGCTTACCGTTAACGAAGTTACAGCATCCATTCGAAATACCGAAGGCAACACTTGCCTCTCGACAAAATATAATCACTCGCTTTTCGGTGCAAAGCGAACGAATTCGCATAAATAATTTAAAGCAAAGTCAATTTTATTAACTCGCCGGAGAAAATGCCAGTTTGCTTTCTTTATCTATACATTACTTGTACGTAGCGGTACTCCGTATCGGCTTAAAATATATCCACCCGATATAAAGGAAGCATCGTCCTTCTCCTCTACGACCTTGATGTTTCTCCTCTCTCTCTTTCTCTCCTTTAAAATATAGCTTTTGCGGAGGACCAAATGCGCTGTTGTTGGAGCGAAAATTTTTGTAATTTTGCAAACTATAGGGGACGAAAAATCAATCTTTTCTAGTAACCATTTTAGATAGAATTAAAATTCTAATAAAAACAATATTCTATCCAAAAGTATTTAATTAATAGTATTTTAAAGTATAAAATTTATATTAACAAGAGAAGTTACTGACTTAAAAATTTGTGTTTATCAAAATTGTGCAATTCAAATGATATTTTGTCCAGCAGCATCTAATTCAGCATTTTAAATACTTACAAAATATAAAAAACTAATAAATTAAAGATGCAGACAACGCAAATCGAGATGCGATTGTTTGATTGTATAAAAAAATTGTGAAATATTTGTCTATGCACTTACTTCTGCTGAAATATATGTATATATATCTTAAGAAACTTTTACAATAACTGATAAAATATTTTTTTTCAAAAAGCGGCATTTTTTTTAATTCTGCAGAATTTACGACTTTATTCTATTATCGTGAAGATGTCTTTTTGAAAATGGACAAGTTACTATTTCAATGTTACATAATCACTTTACGAAAGACAAAAAGATTGCTGATCAATATTGATTTAGTATTTAATCTGTATTTCACAAGAGGCGAATAATTTTCCAAAACCTGTAAAGGAAACCCTTTCTATAATGCATTAAAAGATTTTATTTTTTTTACCGAAAATATAATAAAAACGACTGAAATTTAATACACGCCTTAGAACATCGTTTGTGGCATCACTCAAAACGCGAGTTTGTCAGCAGCAGCAACACAAAGAGGCTGGAGGAAGCTTGGACGTTTCGTCTCAGGGCTGTCCAGCAAGACTCGTCTGTGGGGCTGACGATGGACAACCCTTGCCCCAGACGCCAAAATGAGTACCCTCACCGAGCGCGGATACCTATATCCCTTCGACTGGTCTGCTAGCGAGTGCAACAAATCCGCGCTGCGACACCTAGCGACCAGTCGGCTCATCCCACGCGCCTCCTATCAGAAAATGCCTACGAAAATACAAGAATATTCGTTTATATTCCCAAAAAATCATAAAAGTTCTGCTTCAATAAATAGTTTTTTACTTGTCTGCATTTCTTCGCGAACCAATTACCAATTACATTTGCTCTGCTCACCTAGCTTTTACTCGGTCCGCTCCCAAGACTGCAATTAAGACTAACCGAATTATAATTCGTGCCTACTTATTATAAAAAAAAAAAGACGCTCAAACTAATTTTAAATTTCCTTCCATATTCTTTTCGAAAAGTTATCAATGTCAATTAGAAGCTCTGCCCCGTTCTTTCATTCTCCGTTCGCGGCAGTATTGTACGCTCGGCAGTTTTGCACTTTTTACGCCCTCGCATTCACGCTTATCGACGTCCAGTGCGCGGCAGCCCTTGTCGGGCTTTTTATTTCTTTCTCTCCCCCCCCCCTCCTTCTCCTCCCTCCACCCGGTACCTTCTCGCCGCCTTTTTCTTCTTCCTCGTCATTTACTTAGGCATCGTGCCGTGCTTGCCTTCCGTTTTTCCGGGCTCGTAGCCATCGAATTCCCTTCCGTCCTCTCGCTTTTTTTCTTGCACCTTCTCTTGGCGCGCCGATTCGCGTTATTTGTCGGCTATACGATACTCGCCGTGATACTTCCTTTTCCCTGGACATTTTTTTTTTTTTTAGCTTCTTCGGACTTGCCGACATATTTGTTGACGTTCTTTTGGCTGTAATCGGCGGTCGATGAAAAATGTGGCGCCACGTCCGAAACGAAATGCTGCGGCCAACGTTTTTTGCAGCTTAATTAATTTCAATGAATTTGAATATTTTATAGTTCCAATAAAGAAGATTCATCAACATTTCCTGTTTAAGAAGGGAAAGTCGAATTTAAAAATTGACACGTCCTTAAAAGTGAAAACTCGGCAAAAATTTGCATGAGAGCCATAAGTATATACCTCGACCTTCGCAGCTCTGCAGCTCCCTTTTGTTAATACCAGCCACTTCCCTTCTCGACGACTTGACTTCTCATAAACTGCACGTCGCCGCCGGCATATTCCGTTCTCGTTTCTTTTTGATTTCAACTGCGCCTTTTTATTTCGTTTTATTATATCATTTTCATCATCGTCCGGCGCGTTCCGAGCGCTGTATATAGGGTTGCGTTTTATTCCGCGCAGCTCTCTCGCTCTAAACATTTTATTATCATTTCTCGTCCTCGATTCCCGCCTGGCCGCGGAAGGAGCTCGCTTATTTAAGCGCCGAAGCTCGTTTTCTCCCACCTATTACTTCGCCGCGGCGCAAGACTTTTTTCTCAGATTCGAAATGGCTTATATATTCGTATATTTTTTAATTAAAACACAACGGACGCGAGGCTTCATCCCGGAAGGACGTCGCGAAGCTCTCGGTTCTCGGGAGATCGGTGATCAAGCTAGCCTGGAATTTTGACGCTCTATACTTTATCCGAAACAATTACCCCTGAAAGAGTAAATATACGGGGCTTG
The DNA here is from genome assembly GCA_035582975.1 of Ormyrus labotus. Taxonomy (NCBI): domain Eukaryota; kingdom Metazoa; phylum Arthropoda; class Insecta; order Hymenoptera; family Ormyridae; genus Ormyrus; species Ormyrus labotus. The sequence continues at coordinate 38,595 of JAWWEO010022917.1, read as the reverse complement.
GCCTTTTCCTCCTTTTATTTTCTCGAAATTCTTTAACTGTAACTTAGCCTTCCTTTTCTGGAATAAGTAGTTCATATGTATGCTGCCTGTGTATTTTACTCTTTAGTGCTTTGTGCACCTCTCTCTCTCTCTCTCTCTCTCTCTCTCTCCCTCTCTCCCGTTTATACGACCTCCTCTTTCTCCTAAACCTCCTCCCCGCTCAATAATTCCTTTCTGCTGTTTTCCAGTGCGCGCGGAGCTTTTTTGTCCCCTATATTCTTCTTGTTTGTTTCATTCTTTTCAATTTTATTTTCGACTTTATGATTTACCGCGAACTATATGCAAGAATTTTTAAGGCCGGTTCGCATTGCCGCTGGCTGGGTTACACTTTATTTTTCGGATACTCGTCTCGGTGGAAAAAAGAATTGAATGCTTTCCCTCGTCAGATTTTTTCTTTTACTTGACGTCTTTTTTTCAATTTTTCGCTTGATATTCCATTTCTTTTTCTCCCTCTCTCTCTCCCTCGCGTTGCTTCTTCTTTATTCCGGAGGATTTACTATGATTAAATGCATGATTCATACCATCGATCTGCAATTCTCATTTTTTAAAAGCAAACGGCACAAACAACAACAACAACAAAAACAGCTAGAGCGCCGCGCAGAGCTCCTTCAATCCTTAAAAAACCGAAAATCTTTATTCAAGCCGAGGGTCTAATTTTATTTATCCACTTGCAAGTCTCTCTAGGTTTTTAACGTAATTCGTCCCGGCTCATTAAACTCTTTGTCAAATTTACTCGCAAGCCCCGGGCTCCGGAAATAAAATCTAAATCTGTATCTAAATCACTTTCCATCCTCGTCCGCCGCGCGCAGGGAGCTACCTACCTCCTCTACTTTTGCAATGACTTTCTCTCTCCCCCCCCCCCTTTCTCGCTCCCTCTCTCCCTCCTTGGCGAATTGCGGCAGTATAGGGCTGAGCCCGAGAGTGCAGCAGCATCGATTTACCCATAAAAATTCCCCGCGCTCGGGGCTCTATCACTCGGGCTATTACTTCCTGCCCGGGGTTTTCATCGCTGCCGCCGCCGCCACCGCCGCTGCTAGCTGCTGCCGCCGCCGCCGCTGCTCGCAGCCGATCCCTAAAGAGCCTCGTGGAATAAATACCAAAGACAGACGAAAGAGCTATTGCTTCCATTTTCTACGTTTTCTCTTTTTTCTCCTTCGTTTTTTTTCCTCCCGGCGTGCAGTTTTACGTCACTTTGCCGGAGAGAGAGAGAGAGAGAGCTAGCTCCCCTTTGTGTTTGCCCTTTTTTCCCTCCTCGCTGTTTTTTTTTTTTTTTTTTTTTAAAGAAACGCCACATATTTTTCTGCTTCTTGGTTTTTGTGTCGCGCTCGTTTTGTTGGGCAGAAAGGGGGCCCTTTTCGTTGGGTTGTGCTCGAGTAGAGATTTCTGGAGCGAGAGAAATTCCATTATTTTTTTCTCCGAGCTCTCGTCGTCGGCTCGCGCGGCCCAGCCACGGATGTGTAAGATTTGACATTGGAAAAACAACTTGCTTCCCTTCGACAATTTTCGTTGCGGCCAAACTTTTCTAGCTAAGGATTTACGCTGCAATTTTGTTGACCTTCGAGTCGACGTTATGCGTTTATTAAATCTTTCGTCATCGATAAATTTATTCTTGTTTACAAAGGAACAAGGAAAACATGGTAAGATAATGCATCGATGTCCTACGTTCCACGTTCGCTTTTATTCGCACACTTTAAAGGTTTCCTAGTAAATGAAATCGAATATTTACACTTTGCGATAAACAAAATTCTTTGCAATATTGGAAAATAATACACTTAAGCTTTTGTTATTTATACTTTATATTTCATTCAAAATTGTTATCACTAAAACGCGGTTCAAAATGCCGACGCAGCAAATAGTCGTGGTATTTTCTTTTATGGCCGCTCGATAAAAATAGGGCGACGCTTTAAAACTGATTGAGTCGAGGAACGGATTTATTCTGAAAGTTAAAATATTTAAACATTCTTTAAATCCAGATAAAGCCCACTTAAATCAGATTTAATAAATTAGCTGCGCGAAATTAATTACAGTAATAATTAATACCGGGATTAGTGCAGAATATATTTTTTTAATTCATTCAAAAAAAAACTTGAGTATATAATTAAACGCATTGAAACGCATTTCCAGTGTAATCGTGAATAATAATTTCGAATTAATTATCCTTTTCGCTTCGTTAAAATGTTCGTGCGGATATGTATTATGAGTATATATATTACTCCAATTCTGAGTGTATATATTGTAAAATTAGATTTTGTTTCATCTTTTTTTGTGCATCGCACATACCTACTGTATAATCAATGCAGCCTCGACTGCTCGTTCGACTGATTTCTAGTAGATGTGCACACGTTCCTCCCCTACCATACAGACAGCCAGGCAAATGCCCCTCGCGTTTTCATACCATACTTTCAAAACAATATTGTTTATTTATCGTTAGTGCCATTGAAAAAAGAGAACATTTTTACAATTTAAAAAAAAATTAGTTAATATATATAGTCAACTCTTGGTATTGATCAAAACGTGATTTTTTGTAAATAGATTATATGAAAAATAAAAAGGGCCGGCCTAGTCATTTTTTTTATGTAGCTTATGTATTACTTGTTAAATTTTTAAATATAAATCTTGATTATTTATTGAGAAAAAAATAAATTTTATTGAAAAATGAAGGTATTCCTTGATTTGCGATAACCGAAATAAAATTGATTGAATCAATCTGAAATTTCGTGCAGAGATAGAATTTGTAGACATCTGTTGGATATGTTCGTTGTCCAGAAGAATTGGTCTTAACATTTCAGAAATATTGGAGATTAAGATTTTTTTTATTATTTTTCAAACGTTAATTTACTGAGAATAGTTCAATAAATTAATTAATTGAAAGTTTAATGAATACATAAATTTTAAAATGACAAAATTAAAATCATAATTTTTTCGTCATTATGTGATTAGTTTTGAATACAAGTAAGATTTTAAATTTGGGGAAATGGGTGGATTACAATTTAATTAAAGGACTACTGGTGATTATTTATCGAGAAAAAAAAAAGATTTTATGTTTTAGAACGGGCGAGGATTTGGGAAGAGGGCAGTGACCTGCGTTACAGCAGCTTCGGTCGTCATTCAGACAATAAGAGCATTTGTAAACAGTGCGGCGATAGTCGTCTGTTAGCTGGCACTCACTTTCTTACCCGGGTAGATCGAGTTCGCTCCCCGATGCCTGCCGCGTTATTTTTCATTACGCATTCCACTTCCATCCTTCACCCCGTTACAGTTTTATATTTATATATTTATACATAAAAATCTTAAAATATATGATGTAAACCGTTCAACGATTACATAAACTTTGTATTGTATAAAAGAATAATTTTTCAAAATATATATCAGCTGCTATGTTAAATTTTAATTTAAATCTTTCGAACTAATGGTAATAGTGAAATTGATATTTAGTATTTAAGCGCATTTGAATGATATTATAAATTATTTTACAACTTTTTTGCACATAACTGCTTGAATCCAAACATTTTTTGCTTTCGTTGACGCAAATTTATCCAACGGTTCAAGCTGAGGGATACGATTAAAGTCTAAATTTTAAAATCATCTCTCTAGGCAAAATTGATCTGAAGACTTATGTTTCGGCTCATATTGTACCAGAAATATATCAATTTTGTGCTGTACTTAATTGATATAAAAAAAAATGATTAATTTTTTATTTCAAGTTATTTTGTCAAGTGTTATAAATATACAAGACCGCCTGAGTAATGGTAGAAATTTTATGAGTTTTTACGGTCAGTTCTTATTAATATTTGACATTCAAACATTCAAATTTTCAAAAATTTTAAAAGGGCGGGAGTCAAAGTTACGTTGTGTCAGTGCGTTTGAGATCGACTCAAAAATGAGTCGCAATGTTGACAAAAGCTGGCATCTTATACACTTACTGTTTAATCAACTGTAGCCTCAACCCACTACTAGTATTAGATGTGCACACGTTCCTTCGCTAGCATGCAGCCAGCCAGGCACATGTACCTGAGTGTTCAACACTCTCCATATAATTTATAAAAATAAATTGTTATTCAAATGTATATATGTTTATTTGAAATATATATAAGCTTTATTGGTAATAACAAAAAAATATACATTTAATATAAAATATACATCGCATTTACAAAAATTCTTTGTTCTTTGAGTATGTTTTGTACGTTGTATATGTTGTATGTTTGTCTTTTGTTTTAGTCACTATCTATGTGTGTTTCCTATCTTTACTACTCTTTTCTTTCTTCCTTCTTTTTTTTCCTCTGCTCTTTATGTTTCTCTTAAAAATAATAATAAATTTGAAATGTTAAATAAATTATAAAATTACATTATAAGATTTAATACTATATTATGTTTTCCAATAAGTATGCTTATTTGATATTATTAAAAATCAACGATTTTTATAAAAATTTGCCAATAAATGGCAAAAATACGACGACAAGGTATGATTTGTACACATAAGATTCATGCACATATTAATTGGGCACAATGTAATATAGCTCGATATATCTATATATAATTTTCACCAATGCTAAAGTGTGTACAATTAATATGTGCATGATTCTTGTGTGTACAAACCACACCTTGTCAATACGACGAGGTTTTACTATTAGTCTTACTTGTTTCTTTTAAATACGTGTTTTTAACTTGGAGAGCCAGTTTTTTATCCTAAAAATAAACTTTTTTCCACCAATCCAATTCAGCAATCGGAATCAGGGGGACAGGATATAAAGGGATAACCTACTCTCAAGGAATAACGACCCTTCGCGCGCCGCTAAGCGGAAGCGAACTCGAAATCCAGGTCAGTGGAATTGCATTTACGGCCTGACAAACAATGCAGGTGCACGCTTTTCGCGAGGAATGGGATTCCTCCTCGGATGATTCCCCCGCGCCGCGAGTCCTTTCAGGTGTAAGAGCGTAGAAATGCGCGATTCACAGAGATTGGGAATTTTTATTTTCTCCGCAACGCGCTTCGTATGTGCTTGTCTCACGGCTGACTAACGGACGCGCTCGTAGTTTTTCAAGCCTCGCTCTCCGAATATTAGCCGATGACTTGCAATAATTGCACGATTTTTATAAAGGAAATCTGAATTTCGAGCCCATCCCGACAGGATTACTTCTTATGATTAAAGAACTAAAGATCTCTTAAAGTTATAACATAGCGCAAATAAGAGCCGAGTCGACGGTGCAGTCGCAGTCGTCGAAATTAATGTCAAAAAGAAAAGAAAAAATGATCCTTTAGCTCTTATACCTAAATAAAAGTCTGCAAACTCTCTCGCGTCGCCCGTCGCCGAGCTGCTGCAGCCTCTAATTCACTTGGCCGTGTCAGCCTTTTTGCTTTGCGCGCCAAAGACCGTATTAGCACTTGCCCTTTTTCCGCGACAGCAGACAGCCGCCGCCGCCGTCGTCGTCGTCATCATTGCTCGCTCTTGAAGAAAAACGGTTAACAGAGCCCGAGAGCTCAAGGAGGGACGGTCCGATGAATAATACAGGAGGCGTGTTGGAGGGAAAAGCCATTGGCTTAAATTTTCATCGGCTTTGGCGCGAGGCGCCCCGTGCATGCCCGCTTATTTATTCACAAGGCGCGGCGAGCGCGCCGTAGTCGCGGCGGCGATGGAAAATGAAAACGTTGGCCGCGCGGAGCGCTAAATGCCCTCGAGAGATATTAATTGCTCGATAATCTTCGCCTCGAATCTCTCCCGCTCGGCGAGGCTGAGAATTTTCGCGGTTTTTTTTTCTTTCGCCTCCGCGGCGGTCTGCGCCCGAAAATCCGGCACAATTCACTCGAGCTTTTCATTTTTATCCCTCTCTCGCGCGAGTCGACGAAATTTTTATAATGGCTGGCGCTAGGCTTAACAACCTTGGGGGTAAAGCGACGATTTTATGAGTTTTAGCCAGATCTTGTATGTATGCTTTATTATTATGCAAGGCAAAGAAATTGTGCTTGTTCAACAAGCTAACTTTAAAGAAAACAAAGGATTGAATAATAATATTTTAATAGTAATCACAAGTTTTTTAAAGGAAACTTTTAACATTTTCAGAAAACATACAAGTCACATGATGCAGCGACTCTTTCAAACCGAAAATTTTCCTAATGAGGCTTAAGCCTATTTTATTCAATAAAAATCTACATTTTTATTGCAGATATACTTTGGGCGATTTAAAAGACGCATAAATATGGTCTCAAAATGATTTCACCTGAGCATTTTAGCTATTTTTAATGAAATTTCACCTTTATGTACAACACAGTTTCATAATTTATTCAATTAATCAAGTTTGAAAAAGGTCCTTCGACGTTTAGAAGATTCCTGATTAAAACAAAAGTTTTGTAAGAGTGTCTTCATAATGTATATGTAATAAATCTAAGACTAACATATCTCTATTTGACGTTGACATTTCCATGAAATTTTGCAGATATATCTTACTGAGTTAGGCGCTCGATAAATTTTATGCAAAACTTATTTTACTCGTAGAATTAAAAATACATTAAAATTTAAAAACATTAAAACTATTTTAATTACAATTTCCATTTTTACTTTTTGACGTTTCAGCATTTTTACTTCAACTGTTTCCTTTTCAATACTTTCTTTATCGATTTTATAATTAAATTCTCTATCACTGTCTTCTTGAAATCTTTACTCTTTAAGTGCTTTATCAAACTTATAATTTCGACCATCACTTTTGTAAAATTAAAATTTTTTCTATCCATTTTTCTTTTCACTCAGTGCTCCTCAACAAAATTTTAAGTTGTTGACTAGTTTTTATGTTCTCATTTCTACCAGAAATTGTAATGTTTTTAATATCAAAATTTAATGTTTGAGGCTACTAAATTTGAGTTGACTAATACATCGTTAGAGATAAAATCGACATTCTAACGTATAAAACAGTTAAGGGAGTATTACAGTAAAAAATTTTCCCCTTTAAATTATTTGTAAAAAAAATATAATTACTAAGAGCTAAGATTTAATTCTTTTCGTCCTTTCAACGAAGAAAAATAATCATTTTAAGATTTTTGTTTTGCTATAACTTAGAGGTTCGCTACTCGCAGAAGTAAATTTTGTGATTTACTAATTTAAAATTAAAAAAAAAATTAATAAATTAATAACTATTGATGGAAATTATAACTTTTTTTCGAGTTTAGCCTAAACTGATTCAAGCTTAACTAATTTTTAATTAATTTTTCCAAGTTTCGGAATTTTTAAATTTACGGTAAATTTTTTCGAGTAAATTGCTTCTACTCTTAACAACTTTTTCGACATATTTTTTTATATTCTTGGACTATTTGAAGGATTCAGAAAGTCGGCAGAGCTTTCCCGTGTTTTTCGGGTTCTTTTATTCCGATCGTAAAATAAAACTTTGGCAGCTGCGGTGACAATTTTACGCGAATTTGTTGAGAATTGCAAGGAAACAATTGAAATATAAATATTTATTTAACTTTTTAAAATATTAATAATTTGTAATTAATTTGTTGTTATAAAATACTTGATGAAAAGAATAGATTTTAAAATTTTTTGTTATAGTATTTCAATAAAACGTAATTTCATATAATTTATGCATTGTCATGCAAAAGATTGGATCAATTAAATTATATAACAATACTTTCTCATCAGGATCGATAGGATTTCACCCATCAGTTGACAGTCGCTTCCTCGTAGAAGAAGCTTCATTTCTTTGCACCGATGCATTTAGAAAGCTTCAACTAATTTTCTTTACAATCCCGAAGAAAATATAATTTAGCTTTCCTCCTTTGTAAATCCATCAATTTCTAGTTCCTCGACATCTTTCAGCAGTGTCAGTTTTCCTTCTTCCTTTTATAGCTTTTTCCCGGCTTGTTTTCCACTCGAAAGATTTTTTCTATCTCGCGAACACGCGGCGGCCCTTTTCTTTATTTTGCTTTGCGCGTCCCTACTTTGCTTTCGTTTTTATTTGGTTATACAGTTTCTTTGCTCCTTACAGTCGCGCGCTCGGCACTATGGACTTTTATTTTCGTTCGCGATAACTTTATTTTTTCCCCAGATGCCGGTTGTTTATCTTACGCTCTCGAGCATGCCTTTTTTTCTGTAAATGCCAGTTTAAACCAATCCCCTTTGATGCTCAGCCCATTTTTATTTACCGACTTCGCTCGGTTAATCCGCTACTTTTTCCAACGAGAATCATCGATTTTTCACGCCGAGCTCTTTACCTTTTTCAAAATTATACTCAGTTTTATTCGAAAAAAGATTTAAACTATATCTAAATGGAAAAAAATGCCTTTTCTTCGCTTCAAATATCGACTGCAATATGAAGCTTCTTTCACAGTCAAAATCGGAAAATTCAATTCTTTATTAAAAATTCTCCCTTTGACAGAGCCTCACTTTACTCTGCGCTCATTTGCAGAAATCAATCTGTTCTCTGTACTGTAAAGCGAAACTTTAATATAGACGGAAACGCGCTCGGGCTCTGTCTGTCCCTCTGCAGCGGCGTCGCTTAGCGAGCTCAACTGAAAAACATCAATATGAAAAAAAGAAAATACGTGGAAATCGCTTGAGCTTGACGAGGACGCCAATATAAAATGGACGGAAAAAAAGGGAGATGTATACAAGTAGGAAAAAAGACGTATATCACTCCTGTATAATATGCGTGGATGTTGAAGAAGCTTTTTGCATTCTGTAACTGCGCGACGAAGCGCGAGGAATTACCCATTTTCCGATAAACTTTACGTCGCTCGGCTCTTTCTCCCTCTTTCTCTCTCTTTCTCTCGCTAGAATATTGATCGATAGAATGTTAAGATGCTCGCTGATAGACACTGTCGAAGAAAAATAAGGTAAACACTTGTAAAACTGATGGCTTCGAATGTGAAGCATTTTAAAACTCCACCCGATTCCTTGCGTTTACCAAGAAAATATCATCGTGAATTATATTGAACAAGTACAATACAGTCTGAAACGTAGAAAAAAAAAGAGAACTCTGCCAATATCGAGGTAAATATGTAAAAGTGAAATAGTTTTAGCGTTTTATTATCGAATCAATGTACAGATTCATGTATTAATAATAATATGAAAAACCGTACACGTTCTGTTTTACCTAGTTTAACTAAATATCCTCGAAAAAGTGCTGACAGGAAAATCGAAGCCAGAATAAAACGTTTGCGATTGGCTAAATCTGCTAAATGAAAATATGCGATTGGTTGGTGAAGCGTTACATTTTGTGGTTCAGAGCTTATGTGATTGGCTTTATGAAACAAAAGATTCGATTTTAAAAAATATCGAACTTTTGTCGGCTATATGCTACAAATGTGTGCTGTCCAAGTATTGGAAAAAAGTCTTAACTTTAACTATTTTGTAATAACAATGAAAGAGCACATTGTTAATCCGTTTTTTATTCGAATAAAAAATATCGTTTTGAATATTAATTCAACTAAATTAACAATAAGTAAGGCAAATTACATCAGTAATTTGAAGTTAATAATAATAAAAAATGTTTTTCAAACTATCACAAGTAAGCGAAAATTTTGTGCGGCTCCTAATTAAAAATAAAAACAATTACAAGTATACTATTTGATGTTAAGTTTTTAGATTTGACATTATCAGATATTAAGCGTAACTGAAAGAAGAATTTATTAAAAAAACGAAGTTTACGTATACAAAGTAAACAAGACCAAAGATAACCAATCCAAATCTTGAGTAAAAAAAAAGCAAAAAAAATAATTTATAAAACAGATTTTTGACTCGTTTTAAGAAGGAAAGAAAGAGGCTTTACTCGTTAAAATCACCTTAAGTTATCTCCGCTGATGCGCTCAAGACACACAGGAATCTAGGTGGAAGAGGTGACACTAATAAGTCTACCGTCTAAGCGGCCTACGGGTTGCCAGCGCGTGCCGCGCGGTGTCTCAGGATATTGCATGCGTCATTGCAGGGATGCTGCTACCTAAAGAAGTACGCAGGCAAAAAGGATCAACTAAGGATGAGCATGTGGGATGCATCGATCAGCGGGAGACGGACTCATCTTTTGAAGTTCTCAAAGACCTACGCCTTGCAGAACAGAAGAGGAACAGGAAAGAATAATAGCACGATAGGAAGAAGTGATGAGATTGACGAGAAGGCAGAGCTACCGCTACACACGTACGTACGGACACCCAGGCACACGCGTGCGCACAGACGCAGCCAAAGTGAGAGTTAGGGAGGACAAGGCTTGGAGCCTGTAAAGGACGGTGCCCAGGAGGGTCGACACAACAGTTCCACCCCATAGTAACGCCTAACGGCTGCTCAGCCACGGAGAAAAGGGTTTGTGGGTAAGAATCCCACACCATCAGGAAGTGCGACCCCCTCCGGGTGTCTGCTGGTGACGGGAGTCGTTAGCTGGCCCGACGCCATCTCATCGGTGGTCGCCCGGATGCTTGCCTTCGAACTGTCCATCCTTCGCTGACGGCGCGGGCTGATTCAAGATTTTTTCGCCGTTCTCTCTGTAAAAAGAATATACATATTTCTCAAAGACAACAGATTTTTATTCCTCGGACATAATTCGATAGAATATTAATTTTCCTAAATTTCGAGATTATTAAAATTACGGGAAAACGAATTTTTCGTTAAAAATCAATATAGTTGTCGAAAAGGTAGGATGTAACGAAATTGTTCCGCTGCGGCGAAAACTCCTGCGGGCGATATTCAAGATCGAAGCTTCCGTTATGCTAAATAGTCGATATTGAATGATCGCGAGGGGAGAGAACGGTGTAACGCTCGAAATTCAGAAAATCGCCGAAGGGAAGCGCATTTAAATAATCGGACGTACAGTTTTTAATGCGTCGCGCTTGCATTCGATTTTCCCGTCCGCTTCCCTGCGCCGGATTTGCCCTGGGGATACGAAGCCTTGCGAAAAGTGGCGACGTTCGTTTTTAATCGCGTCGATGATACTTTAAATAAAACTTTGCTGCCAGTGAAAAATGCTATATTGCCACTGGGCGGCTGCAATTGAAAAGTTCATTGTATTTCGCCGACCGAATTGAAATATTTTATAAACGCTATTTTCCTCTACTGCTCGATTAACGCACACGTCATTTTAATCATTTTTTTTTTATAATTCTATTTAGAGCTGGAGACTAAAACTGTCTAAAAATGTTCCGTTTCAAAAAATATATTCTGTAAAAAAAATTCGAGGTTTAATCGTTTGCATTTAATCAACAAAAAACTCATTTTAAAATCGTCAAAGATCACGTAAAATGAGTAGGAAACTATATTTTGCGTAACGTTTTTGATTTTATCAAACTTTTTTGTGCATCATTTTCTCTCTTCCTGTCAGTCTTTGCTAGTTCGTGTCTGCAATCCATTAGGGAGATCCCAGACTTTTATCGTTAAGCCAAGAATGCATTTTCGTGCATCGATTTTTTATAAGGAACTTATTAAAACGATTCCGATTCATTTTGTAGTTTAATTAGAAAATGTATCAAAATAAATATGTAAACATTTTTAATATTAATTCTAAATATTTTATTCTTTTAGTGATACAATATTCTAATAGTACGTTGAAAGTTTGCGAACACTGAGAAAAATTTATAGAAAAATTTATTATAATGTTTTTTGTACTTTTTACAGATCCATCGTTGTATAAAAATTACTATAATTAGTTGTAAAATTGAATTTTTAGTAGATTCTATCATGACATTTTTAAATTTACTGTGTAAAATGATAAAGTTTATTATGTAAAGTAATAAAAAGCGACAAAATTACTTATTATTTACATCTTTTAACACTCGTTCTCTTCTTAACCCTTACATGCACATCGGAATCTTTAACATCCCACCTAGATTATCATCATTTTTATAATATTTCAAGTTGTTCTTTCTCGATTTTGATTACTTTTTTTGTAATTTTCAATTCTCTAACATGTTATTATTGTATATTTACAAAAAAAAATGATCAAATAATCTAGGTGGGATGTTAAACATCCCTCTGTGCATATAAGGGTTAACATTCTCTGTTTCTTGACTGCAACTTTGAACCTATTCTATTCATGTAGGAAAACACTCGAAATATAATCCAACTTAAAATCTAAACTACTTTAAATTTTCATAAAAATGAATATTTTGAACAAGGAAAAATTTTTTGAAATTACAGTATAAATGTACAGTATCAAAATACAATAAATTTTTGAAACTAGATTACAATGCTCAAAGATGAAAATCAATAAATTATCAACTATTCTTTGGTTTGGTTTATGAAAAAGAGCTTTTCTCTTTAAAAGAATTGCTTTCGCGAATAAGTAATGCCCAAAAAGTAACTCGGCTAAAAGTTTGGAGGAAGGAATGAAGCTCGGGGCGGAAATTTCGGTCACATCAGGTTAGTAGTGGTTCAGGTCAGGTCCGAATCCACAAGTGGTGATAAACGAGGCCGACGCGACGAAATCGCGTTATAGGGGATGTAAGCAAACAGATCTCCCCACGAATCCTTTGAGGTAAATCCGTGTGTGCGAGTATGACAGCCGAGTGCTCTCGTGATATCGATCTTCTTTCTTTGCTGAAAGCTTCTGGCTAACCAAGTGTGAATGTCCCACGTCGATTGCCTGCAACAAGCTTTAAAGAAATTCGGTTACTTGCCTGTTTTGCGACTTTTATCCGATAAGTAGATAATCAAATTAATAACAAAATTTATGACAAATTTATGTTAGTTACAAGATACACTATACCTATACGTTATTTATCTATTTATTTACTTAAAAAAAGATATTTATACAATTAACATTTTTTATTCTGAACGGAGCTTTTTCAACTTAAAAAAAAAAAACAATAAAATACTAACAATTACTTTTTATCTCACAATTTCTCCAAAAATATAGTTTTTCACAAGTGTCAATTTATCTTTCAATTTATTTTATTTCACGTGGAATTGATAAAAGTATTAATTTAGTGAATTTACAAAGATTGAACGAAGTTTTCGTTTCTAACATTTATATTTTAGTGTAAAATAATGTAAAAGTAAATTTTAAATAAATTATTCCTAAAAATAAAAAAGCATTTAGATTTAAAAAATTTGTCGCGAGAAACATTAAAGTACTAAAACACTACAAATCATGTTTCTCGTCGATTTTTTAAATCTAAATATTTTTTTATTTTTAGAAATAATTTATTTAAAATTGGCTTTTACATTATTCTACACTAAAATGTAATTTTGAAGATGAAAATTTCATTGAATCTTTGTAAATTTTTTACCAATTCCACGTGAAATAAAATAAGTTGAAATTACTTCTATTACAAGACCTATTTCTATTTATTCAAACAGAAAATGTACATTTTCTCTTCTATTGTGTAGTAAAAAAAGAATCATTTCTTTTCTAAAACTAATGTAAAAAGAACGAAGTATTAGAAAATTATTAATGATTTTCTTCTTGTATATTATTATGTCCGCTAAGAAGAATCAACAGTTTATTGGGAAGGTGGAAGGAAGCCGTTATTATATATTTGCTAAGCGATCGAAACGATACACGCTTAAAACGACACACTCTGCAAGCGAGCGTACTTTTAGTACTCGATAATGCCAGCTAAGCGTATGCGAATCGAGAGGCAGAGACGGAAAAACTGCCAGAAAATGCGCAGTAAATACGCAACAGTAAGGACGTCGTCGACTAGAGAGAGCGATAAAATAATTGTGCCTTCGGTCGCGGTGTGCCTATCCAGCGCAACCAAAGGGTTGAAACAATGAAGCAACACTTGTCGGTGTTCCACATCTATTCCTCGTTCCTCCTCTCATCCCCAGCTGCCTTCGACCGCAAAAGCCGAGCGTCGACCGCGAAATACACTTCATTATCAGGGCTGAAATCTCCCGCGGGGCTTCGACCGCTCGCGAAGTACGTACAAAGCCTGAAAACGCATACACAGATTCTTCCGATGTATGGCGAGCTTTTAGCGCCGCTTATGATGCACCCCTCCTTCTTTCATTCTCTCGGCTTTTGGTTGTTTGTCGGGATTCTCCATTGCTAATAAAGATTGAGGGTCTCGAAGTGTGATGATTGTCTCCTAATCACTTTGACTTAACTCTGGGAGGCATTAATAATTCGGAAATTTTATTTGTAGTTGGTTGATATTTCTCTCAGGCTGAGCTTCACGTTTTAATTTCCAGTTTTAATAAAATGAATAAGTCCGAAACTGAAGATTTATAACTCTTGAATCCTACTCGAGGATTTTAAAATCTATAGTTCGCTCGTAAATGTAAATGCGCATTTTTTGCTCGAACGGTTCTCAAATATTTCCGAATGAAAGGAGAAAAATACGCGTTTTTCGTCGAGGTCTCGCATTTTTCATTTTTTTCATGTAAATACAAAAGCGGATCGTTGAAAAATTTCTACCCAGTCCACGGATCTATTCATGGATTAAAAAGGACTCGTACCTCAGAGTAAAACAAGACTTTGCACGAAGAATATCACGTTTATCAAAAGAAATTTTAAAACGATCCTTCTTCGAGCTTTAGTATTTTCCGAAAATTAAGTTGCCTATTTTTTTAGAATTGCAAGTAGGTAAAGTGTTGAATAAATAATTAATTACAGAACGTTTTCCCCAGCCTTTTACTCGTTTAAAAAAATTTGCAGGAAAATCGAACCTAATTTACAATAAATCTCAAGCTCACAAAAGATTTCTTCGACCTTCCACATAGCAGAGCGATTGAAATCGGGCTTTGCAATTGGTATGCCCGACACGACCGATGCATTACACTTACCCGTCACGGCAGAGGGAAGGAAGCCGCGGGTAGTATCGCATTTCATTTTCAAGCTTGCTGGGTAACGAGAGTTTAGCCACCAGACTAACTCACTCTGTGTATTCAAGGGATGCCGCCACTTTCCGGCCCGACCTTTTCCTGCTGTCTGCTGTTGTACATAATTTTTTCTCACCTAAACAAACATACAACTCAGTATAAGAAAATGCTGATTTCTGAATTTCAAACTTTTTCTGCAGATGGAGATAGTTTAATCATAAATTAACTCCCAAACGTACATCTATGAGAAAATTGCAGTGGATTTTATAATGTATCAGTACGATTCTTTCAATAATTAATGTATCGAAATTCTTGAACCCTCCTTTGCTTCTTTTTATTCGTGGCATTACGCATTCAATGTAATAGTCGGATGTAATGTTATTTCTTTGAACCCGTTGGTTTAAGATTAATGAAATTTTATATTCTTTACAAACTTTGTTCTTTTCAGATTTCATTGGAATTTTTTGTAGATGAATAATCAAGTAGCTGATTTTTTTATTTTATGTAAATTTATTTATTAATATTTCAAATTTATGCTTATTATATCCGAAATATATTTTAAACTCATTATTTTTACTTAAAATACATAACTCATATTAGCATATTAGATTTTTTTAAAAACTTAATTAAAAATTTGTTACAGTACAATTTGAGATGGGCCAAACTGACTGCCACTTAGGGAAAAAGTCATGCTTATTACCCTCTGTTCTCTATCCTGGATCCTGGAGAGTCGTACCAGGACCCAGGTCGTGCCTACCCAAAGTGCCCACACCCATCTGACACTTACAAAATACTACAAAGGCAGGGGGAGGGTCTGCAGTTTTCCTTTTGACTCTGGAGAGGCTGTCCATGCTGATGGCACTGGCTAGCGGTAGAGAGTACCTGCAAAACCAAAGAAAATTAGTGAGCTGCATGGAATGGCGAATAGTACAACTGTCATATCAAGCTGTAATGCACCACTCTCACTAATACTATGGACTCTACAGAATATTAGCATGTGAAAAGAAAAAAGAAGCAGATCCTACAGATCCTCACTCACCTCTATAGTTGTATGGCAAAAGTGACCCTCGTTGCAGTTCCAAATACTACAACGCAATAGCCTTCTGGAACTTCTAACTGATGAAGGGCCTCCAGCTGGACAATTGTATCATCTGAAAGTAGAAGAGCATTAATATTTCATTGTACTTGGAAAAAATAGAGTGCACTGCTCTGTCATAGAAAGAAAGTGCCTCTCAATACAAAGGATAAACATTGGGAAGAGGTTAGGTCAGACTAAGGAGCAAACGACTACCGGGACGTCTTAACTATATCTACTACCAACGGACAACACAAGTCAAGGAGACCTTACAGCTAAAATCTTACCTGGATAAGCTATAAAGTTTGAAGAAGCTTGGAAGCAGTCCTCTCAGCATAGTGGCACTTCTAATGCGCCTTACAGCAGCTCGTATACTGCATACAGCTGCTCCGCTGACGCACCTGAAACACAGAGAAAAAGAAGAGAGATGAGCTCTCATTAACTAGATTATCGTTAAGTGGAACGATTATAAAAACTTACCTGGCAAGCTACAGATGAACGGCAGTTTACAGTTTAGCTGGCAACATCAAAGGCGCCGCGCGCTTTACGCTATCTAGCCTCACCTTAGCCAACAGCGCTCCGCGGTCTAACGCGGAGCAAAGTGCGCCGACGCTCATCGCGACATCGCGAGCTCGCGGACTGCCGAATTGCCGACTGCGATCCGCTCGAAGCCTCGAACACTCTCCACGAATCGCTATAGTCGCGGTTGGTTTTTGGAAAGAATCGGCTGTAGTTTAGTTTTACGTTGGTTTTCGGGTTTTAGCTTTCGGTTCTTGGATTATAAAGTTTATTTTTTCGCTACAGTATGTTTTTCAGTAACTTAATAAGCGATATCAATGATCGTTAAATACATTTTAGTACCGATGATGAAATCTTTTCATTGTACTAAAATAAATTGTTGTATATAATACGATTGCTTTTTTTTATTATGAAAAATGCAAAATACTTCAGGAAGAATTATTTCCAGAATGTAAATGGATCAATCATCTTTATGATACATTACATTATTATTATTTTTTATAAAGTGATGTAATAAAAACTTTTAATTTATTATCACGTACTTTATTAAATATTCAACAAACACAAATTTAGAATATAATTCTGTTTTTTACATCCTACAATAATGATTAATACATAAATGATTAAAAAGATTTGAATTCTTTTAGTAAAGAATTAAATCTAAAAACCAGCACTTTTTAACTATGAGTTTGCTGCTAACGAAAACTAAACAACAAAAGTAAGAATATAATTAGAAGCCTATAAATTGTAAACATTTAGTGACTTAAGGATTTATACTATATAGGATGTTTTTTTTAGCTATTTCTAAAATATTTGATATATTCGATTAGAGCTTACAATGATTTTAAAAGTATTTTATCATTTATTTACTGCATCAACTTTTTTGCATAGACAGCCAAGTATTTTTGCCGCTTCATTTATTTACTCTCCCTTTAATGCCTTCAAAGTGCTTGAAATTCTTGCTGGCCTCAATCGACTTCATCATTGTATAAACGCTCTAATAAACGGATAATTTGACAGACAGCTGGAAGAGGCGGAAAAAGTTGCAGGATAAAACAACCCTAGCACATATACATACCGGATTGATCGATACTCGTTAGGATGGAATTTCGCTGGTGAAACGTCGAGACAGATAACATAATTACAGGGAAATAGATTGATTGATTTTAAATTTATACGGCAAGGTATTCCAGTATACAGACGAGCCGAACACATTAATAATCTTTTATAAAATAATAAACTCTCGTACATTGCAATATTTATAAAAATACGCTTCGAACTTAAATAGCAAAGAATCGCGCAAAAAACGTTCCGCAAGTTGCTCCTAATTAGATTTAATTAAGTATTGTTAATTAATTTAAAGTCTAGACATTGTTTTGTGAAATATGTTACATTATTTTGAGCCAATTGACCATTTTTTACAAATATTTTCGTTAAATAATAGTCAAAAATAAATGTGATAGATTTATCGCGAAATACTTTGTATCCTCCATAGCAATGATTATCACAGAAGTATTGCTGCAAAATTGGCAGTATCTGCGACAGGCATTGCTATGGGGGATATATGGAAAAATCCACAGTAGTTTTATTTACTGCGGATTTGTTCATGTGCATTTACATACACGAAACATATGCATTACATTTAATTATATAATTAAATAAGATGTATCAAAATTCTAGAGAGAGAGAGAGAGAGACAGAGGGTTAAAAGAAATTTATATGTACTTCGGGAAAGGACTTAATCTGTTTAATGAAACATATTAAAAAATGTGCGAATATAGAAATAGATAATAGAAGAGAAAATTAGAAAATTCATTTAAAGAAACGTTCCTAAAAATGTTTTGAAAGATAGAGTCTGAGGGTGAAGGGGGTCTTATGCCTTGAAAAGTGGTCGTTTTAAATAAAAAGTGAAAAATGCAAATGAGTGAAATCCTGACTGAAAATTTTAAGCACTTCAATTGGTCTTTTTAATTGTACTTGATAATTATTCGAACTATCGAGTTTTTACCTATAAACGGGAGGCAGCGTCATCAAAGAATTCATTGAGCCAACTATGTAATGATTTTTAAACTTCGGATCCTTTAATAATTTAGATGACAATACAAAGACAACTTGAAAAAAATCTGCGTGCGCGAAACGCGCCAAGTCAACTTTCTAGTTTGTATAAAAAGACTCGTGAAAAAATGGAGAGGAGCGGTAATTCTGAAATAATCTCAGTTTTTCAATTATAAAAGTATAACCTTTATCTTGTTTACTATATATTGTTCTGTATTCGATGCGTCTGACGTGAAAATGTCGAGTAGATATCCAAAGCGCAGACTCTACCTTGAAAACGTGAAAAAACAATTATAAAATTATAAAATAGAATTACAAAAACGAAAATAACTCAAGTTTTGTGTATTCTTATAATAAATATTTGTTAAAGTTTCAGAACAAGACCAGCCACCGAGTCACGTCAATCTACGTGAAATCAACTGACTTGTGACCTCTACCTATTATTATTTTTTTTTCCTCTCCAGAGTACAGATAGTAAACGAGTTTTTTATGAGTTTCCGTGGGAATTCAACCAGATTTCGTAGCATAAATATTCCAGTTTATTTAATTCTGATTGAGAACTCGTGATTAACTTGAGAAGGATTTTACCAAGGAAATATATTATTGTACTACTTGTATATTATTTTTATGTAGTCAAGATTTAATTCTTTGGTCCTTTTGATCAAGAAAATAATATCATTTTAAGATATTTAACTTGAAAATTGAAAAATTGAAAGCAGAAATAATAGGAACAACTGATTTAAACTTTAGCTGACTGCGAATTCGCTTGTTTTCGTTCGAACGAAATGATTTTTGCTGGGGAAAAAAAAATGAAATTATTCAATGAACGGAGATTTGAAAAGTTTACTCTCTGAATTTCCAGTTTACCGTCATTGGCGAGAAAACATTGCCGGAGCGGATTATGGATCGATGAGCCAATAAAATGGGTAAAACAGTATATAGCTAGACAAAGAAAATATTCGCGATAGCATCGGTATCGAACAGTTACAGAGAGAAAGGCTCCACTATTAATCCAGGAGAGTTTCCGAGAGAGAGAGAGATAAAGCTCTCGCGTCGAAAGCATAATTAATGCAGTGTATAGTCAAAGCATCGATCATCGCATGCGCTAGCGCTTGCAGGCGCGTGTCCGTGCGCGAGTCTGTGTGTATGCACGCCTCGGTAATTGGATTATCATTTTGTCAAGCGCGCCGTAGAAGAGAAGTGCAGGAGAAACGGGAGGACCGCAAATGAATGCCTGCCACGGCAGAGAGAAATAATCAGCTAGACGCCGCAAGCTTACAAGGGGAGGAGGATTGCCAGTTTATTGCGGAGCTACAGCCCAGAATTCTAGATAGATTAATACGTGCTGGATTATTCGCTTTTCGACTCGAGAGAGAGAGAGAGGCTTCCCTTCAATGGGAAAAGAGACGTCCCTGCTTTCGGGTTCGTTTCAATAATAATAATCTTCGCCGGGAATCTTGCACACCTGAAAAGATACCTGTCGAATTGAGCTTTAAAATATTTTACGTATTTCTTGCACCGTCGGGAAGTTTTCACGTGCACAGTTTGTTTATACTCGAAAACGCAAAAATAAACGAAACTATTATCTACGTGGACGTGGAGGGTTTCTCGCAGTGCAGCTATGACAAGGCCTTGAAGGGAGGAGAATTTCGAGGAGAAAGGGTTAAAAGTCGAGAGGAAATTAAAGACTTGATCTTTCTTTACGAGCCTCACTTTTATTCACATTTTCCAGTCTTTTTCAGTAACCGAGGCTTTTCTCTTTAATGAAATAGGTAGCACGTTTCGTTTTAATTTATTTTTTATCTTTTATATTTAAAAAAATTAAGTAGACCGTCAAGTTCGACTTTTAAATTTTAATTACTTTACCGCTTCTTATGCTTTACTTGGAATTCTTTTTATTTTTTTAATTTAAAAAAGTAGCGCAAAAGCATTTCTCAGCAGATAAACAATATTATAATATTCTTGGGAAAAGTCACATTGAAATATTAGGATATAATAATATTGAATTCGTCGATATTAAATTTCCTTTTTGGAGATAATAATGCCATGAAATTTTAAATCGACGGAATAATAAATACAATATTTTATAATAAATTCGTCGCGTACCAAAGTAGAGCGCCGCAGTTACTATTTAATTAATCAATGCACGCAATAAAATTAAATACCTCTCGAGAACCTTTGAAAATGTAATATTCGTACCATCATTTCGCTTTCTCTCTCTCTCTCGAATATACGTCTGTAAAACGTTTCATCAAAAAATAATATCGAAAACCCGTCGACGTTAACGAATTAATGCGCGGAATGCGAGGACGTAAAAAGAAGTTGAAATCTACTCCGTCTCTCGGCTTGCGTCGCGGAGCGCTGAAAAGCGCCGCACGGCAGGAACGTCGACTCCGAGTCATCGACGATCCCGCCTATTTTGCCGCTTTATCGCATTTTTTACTCTCTTCTTATTTCGCTTGTACTTTTACCCTTCTCTCGCTTGGCTGCCTGTCGAGGCTCTCTCTCTCTCTCTCGAGGGGGGTGGCTGCCGCGCCGCGGTTTCCATGCGAACTGCTGGATTGCCCGAGTTCAACTCGCGTATACGGTTTCTCGCGTCAAATTCGCTGTTTTGCGATCCCGACTTTACTCCTGCTGCCTTTTCCAATCTCTTTCCCTGACTTAATTACAATGGAATTCTTCCGGTTTTAAAAGAAGAGCTTTCAAAACAACAGGCCGTTTTTTTCTGTTGTTTTTTTCTGTTTTTTAATAACGAAGGTAAAATAATTAAATACATGGGAAACATTTTTGAGAACAATGGCTCTCCCGTACAATCCGAGAAAAATGCAGATGTACATTTTACGGGTTTTCATTGTAGTTGAAAAACAGATTTACCATAACTTTCATAACATTTATAATTTTCATAACAAGACGAGTCTGTAATTCGAATGGAACGGAAAAATAGTAAAATTTACATCTGGATTTTTCTCGTTGCAGCGAGAAACACGTACCTTCCTTATTCGAGAAAATTTTTTTCATTTCGGTCCTCGCTCAAAGTTTTCCTCTCTATGACTCACACTCGAGCCCGAGAGAGAGAGACGTATATATATCGAGCGACAGGACGCTTTTCCGGCTTCGGTTTATGCGAGGCCGCGAGCGTGTGTGTGTATATACACCACATCCGCACTGGCAAATGTCGTTTCGATAAATTGTTTGCACGAGAGATCGCTTTTCCCCCCCTCTTGCGTACACGCAACCTCGCCTATATCGGCAAGGATAAGACTTTTTTTTTTTTTTTAAGATGCCTCATTTTCTTCTTCCGTTTCGCCTTCTTCGAATTGCTTGCTGAACTTATTGCTGCTTTCGTAGGTTGCAGCCAATATTTTAAAGAAAATCATTGGAAGAAACACAAGCTAAATAAGGTTTACCGAGCTGGTTGAATGTTTTTCAGCAAAAAGAAAGAACAAAAGACGTTAATCTGTTGGACTTTGCTGCCTGCGTTTATTAAATAGTTACTCGACGTTTTCACTTGAGTAGCCAGTCCTTTTCAAGGTAAAAATTATAAAATGCTCGTTGGATCGTTAGTCTGTACGTTTTTATTGACGTAAGCTGCAGAAATATTCAATGTCTATAAGAACTGCCGTTCGAATGAAGCATCATCATTAAAAAATAAATATTATAAATAAGAGGGAAAGTATAAAATATCTAGGAAAACCTAATTCGTGGCATTAAGCGTTCGTGCGTTTTAAGGGAACATTTTTTCGGATGTAATTTTGAAGTATTTAATAGAGCACAACTTAAAAACGTTTCACTTGAGATTTCAGATGTTGCACACGTTTGAGTCACGGATTCTGTTCGTACTTTGGGATATGTTATCTAATGTTAAAACATAAATGACGCCGCGCGCGTTCAGTCTAACGCTCGATTTTTCAAAAGTTATGAGTTCTTTTAGCGAAAAGCTAAGAAAAATCGATTTTTGGTCAATCACATATAACTTTTCAACTGTTAATTGTAGAGTATTTTAATTCCTGGCATTTGAAAGCTGAGATCAAATCTTTATTTGTTGTTATAGCTAAATAAAAGTTTACAATAAAGATTTTTTATGTTATTTTAATGGTCATTTTTTCCCTAGTGAAAACTGAAAACATTTTTGAAGTAATGAATGACCAGTTTTTAATGGCAAAGTAGTTAATGGCGTTAATAGGGGAATAGTTTCGTATAATAATGTAAACGTTTTTTCCAATGTTTTTAAAGCATTAAAAATGGAATGAATTGTGCAATTGCTATTTTTTCGGTATTTCCAAGCTAGTTTTATTGGCCAGTTTAGACACCTAAAAAAGGTCTAAGAACTGGAGCGAGAAAATGGCAACGAGCCAAAATTAATATTTTTCTTAATTTCTCGCGGAAGGACAATTACAAACGTTCAATTAGTTTAAGCTACTTCTTTGCATTTATATAAGCTATCGATAACTGAGAACGGAGACTGAAGTGTAATACAAATATGTGAGGTTATGTTCAAACTTGAACCAACTTTTGAACAAATAAAGATTTTTTGGATGTCTTTCTTTTTAATCGATAGGATTTAATCTCACCTTTTCAATACCAGGAGTTATATGTGATTGAACAAAAATCGATTTTTCTTAGATTTTCGTTAAAAAAGCACATAACTTTTGATAAACGAGAGTTGGCTGAACGCACGCGGCTTCCTTTATATTTTACCATTAGAAAACATATTGCAAAGTTCGAACAAAATCAGTGACTTAAACAATTGATACTCTCCTGGTTACTCTGAATATACACTTATTCTACGTTAATTTCACTTATTGATTTTTACAGAGTAGTTAATATTGTAACTGAAAGCATGAAAAGGTGTTATGAATAGCGCACCTAAACATAATTTAACAACTCATTCATAATTCTTCTTCTACGAAATATTTAACCAAAACTGGTCGATTTTTCTAATTGATTCTGTTTCTCTCACTCATTTTCCTAATAAAAATCGAATTCCTAAGCATTTGTCAAGTATTAAAACTAGATAATCAAACAATCTTAAAAATATCAGACAAATCTATTTCTCAAATTAAGAAGATTCAAAATGATTTGAAAAAATGTTTCATAAATTCATTAAAAGCATTTGTATTTTTTTAATCGTTCATTGAGAAGATACTTTAATTATTAAAAAAATGGAATTGTTTTCCAGGATTCAATCGATTTGAATCATCTCGAATATTACGAATTAGTATTCCTGTCTATTTTCTTAACTATTCAAATATAGTAAATAAAGCCGCGCGGTTACGGTAATCATAATTTAAAATACCAGCAAAAAATCAGAAACGTAATAAAAATATCAACAAAATCCGACCTCAGCGCAAACACAAAAGCTGAAGCCAAAAAATTGGCTCGTGAAAAAACTAAACCCGTACCATCGCAAAAAGGGTAAAAAGCCGTTCTTTCATTACCTTGTGAAAACAGAGGAGGGTGGGGGGGGGGGGGGGTGTCTCAAAATTCCGCGCTCCGTGGCTGTTTAATCAATGAATACGTAATTCAGTCTGCACTTTTATATTTGGACTAAAATGCGAGTATGGACGACGCGTGCGGAGAGTTTATATAAGAGCGCGTGTTTGTGCGGTTTCGCGGCTTCGCTACGAAGAAAACAAATGCCTGCGATAACTTCCTTTTCTCTCGCTCGATCTATAAACGCATCGTACAATGTATATGCCATTTTTTTCCTCGTGCGGGCTTTCGCTGCTTTTCCTCTTCGACGGAGATATTGCCCATCGCGCGTTTCAAAAATGAAAATTTCATTCCTTGTAATTATAATTACTTTTCAATGACTTTTATTCGATTCTTTTGTGACATTTCAATGAAAATCCATAAATTTTTATGTACTTTCCACATGTGTGTTAGTTTTTATCCGAAGATTTGAGGAATGCTTTTTCGCATTTAGTAGAATAACAGATGGGTTACCTCCCTGCGTAAGATTCTCCTGATTAGCCACCCTAAGATCCCTTAATCGATTTTAAGGTCGCTTTTTAGTCCTGCTCAAACGTCGATCTACCCCTATTCTGTTCGTGGTCGTCTCGGAACCGCTAGGCAGTATTTCAGGGTGCTAATTCCTATCCTTTACTGAGTTCCTTGGCGCGCTCCTGCACATCTACGTGCACGTCCTTTGCAAAAGCACAATGTGTACGGCTGTGCGTCCACGTATGACCGACATCTTTACATCTGGAATTAGACGGCGAGTCCGTTCTACCACCTCGTTACTATTTCTTTCTTCTTTTCACAATTAGTAATTATTGTGTGCCTAGGAGGAGTCTCCATTACATTGTCTTCGAAAGCCTCCTCCGCTTTCTTCTGCGACAAGCTCATTCGACGACGAACACGCTAGCACTCGTATTGCCTTCATGGACTTGTTCTCAATTTTTCACACGTAATGCTGAAATTGCATTATTTAATGCGCGTTTTAAAATTTCAAGTGTTTTTGTGGATTGCTTTGGATTATGTTATTCTTCAAAAACAAAAAAAGAACGGAAAAGTAAATTTTGCTGCAAGAAAAGATTTATAAGAAAATGTATTATGAGAAATAGAATTGAAAAACATAAGATTTTAAGTAATTAATTAATCCTAAGAATATTCAGCAAATATAATAAATCACAAGACTGATAAATATGATTAAAGTATTTTGATTGCAAAAAATATTAACATTTTGTATTCGCATTTTAAATAGTATTGGAAATATATTGGATGATGCTCGTTAGCAATACATTGCCAAGCTATTGCCGATTGAGTTTTTAGTCTTTACCAAAATGTCTTTTGCATACATTGCTAATAGCACTTTCCAATATATTTTATCTTTTTGAAACATCCACAATTATTTTATACCATATAACTTATTTAAGCATTGCTTATCTTCCGCATATAAGTTATTTTTCAGAGAAATTCAATGATTTTATATAAAGTATTTGGATAAAGTTTTATTAATTTAAACCTACACCACAGACATGTTCTAAATTTTACACAGAAATGAAACCATGCATATGTTTCAAATTTTGCAAAAATGTTAAACTAAATTATTAATGAAATGGTTTGATTTTATTTGATTTTTATCTTTTACAATCATCTCTACGAGAAAGCATAGCGTTTATAACTTGCTTCGTCGTCAGTTTCGTTTTTGTCAATGTCACAATCTTTTCTTGAAACCGGAATGTCATTTTCTCCACTCAAGTATTTTTCTTAAAGTTGCATAATTATTTTAGGTTAATTAGAATTAATTATTAATAAACTTCAAGCTTTTAAGGATCGAATCAAAATTATTTGTTAATTTATTATTCATTATGATTTATAAATTCATTCGATACGTAATAAATTTATTTAAAACTTACTTTTTTATTAAAAACTTACACATTTGCGATTGTCTACAGAAGCACAATCTTATTTAAAGTTTTTGCATAAAGAATGAAAAAATTCTTACTTTCTGAAGAATTCAAATGGTTTTGACGACTTCTGTCAGCTTTCAAGACAAATCGTTATGAAAACATTCTTCGTCAGAGATAAAAGCGCGTTGCTGCTTCCTAATGTTATACTTCTATGATTCACTGTAACTATATGAAAATTTAACTATGAAAGTTTCGTTTTGCCATTGCTTTTTTATTCGATAAATGAAATATTAAAATAAACTTTTAAAAATTATCATATCTATATTTTACTTAAAATGTTTTGTTTTCTTACGCGATAGAATGATAACATATATTTTGTAAAAAGATTTTACCGCTGTAAAACCATAAAGTTGGATTTCGAAAAATAGTTTATTTTAAAAAACATAACTATCAGTTAAAAAAAAGATTTTGCTTTGAAGCCTATATTTTAAACGATCTGCAAACTTATAACAGGCAACAGATCCTCTTGCGACAAGTGTACTGCGATCTATAAATCTACAAGGTAAACGAAGCAAAAAGTTTCCACTAAATGGAACGGCGGCGAATGGTGCGAGGCAAGAATGTTAAAAAACAGCAGTGAATACAAATAAGTATCCATATTAAATTCTGAATTTAAAATTATTTATTGAAAAAAATATTTGTTTCTAATAACTTTAGTGCTTTTAATTTCAATTAAGGTGACAGAATTCTCTCGACGAACTTGAATTCGACGCGGAAGAAAATATTATGTCGGAGAATCGGCGAGAATCTTTTTCATATGCCACTGTCTTTCATTAGCGAAGCTCCCAAGTAAAAGAAGAGAGCTGGATAGTAAAAAGATGAAAGGAGACAAAATTTATGAAGAAGAAACTTTGGAAAGTCACCCAATATTTAGTGAGAGACACCATCCAATGAAGAGTACTTTTCTCCCATGTATGGTTTTAGTTTTGCGATAATATTAGATTTTTTACTTTAGTAAAAATCAACTGTGTTTTATATTTATAAAAATCCATTGGACCTGACCTCCCTTCAATATAAACGTTAAAAGGGAAAACGGGGGGAAATTAAGGTATACGAGCAATAAATATATCAAACTTTGAAATTTGGATAATAACAATTTTATTTTAGTAATATTCAATAACGCGAACTCTCTCTCTCTCTCTCTATTTCTTTTAACAATTGCTTTCGCGAATAGTTTTAACTATTAACAATTAAAAAAAATATATATATATGTATATACCGATGCTTACTTTCTTTCCCTGATTTTCTTATTGACTTAGCGATGCAGTTCAATTCGGACTCGTAAGTTGAAGATGGGTGCATTCGACGAGGTAGTCAAATCAGGCCTGAAATCTCAGACCGCGAGAATCGATAGAAATAACCGTAAAATCCGGCCTGAAGTCCAGCTGGATAGTCCCTAATTTGATCTGAAATCCTGCTGGATGGCCAAAATCAAGACTGAAATCCGGCTGGATTCAATCTGAATCAGGCTCTGAAATCAGCCTGAATTCAGATCCAAGCGAAAACGCTCAAATTCTGAACTGAAACCCAGGCTGCTTATTTTCAATACGATATAAAGCGTAATTTTTTACTTGCTATTTACACAAATGCAACAAAATAAAATACATATTTGTTGTTTCGTGAACCTTGCCTCCGATGTCATCTGCATGATCCAAAATTGCCTCGCATAAAGGACTTCATTTTGATTTTGCCGAAGATAGTGTCACGAATGATGACGTCATCCGCAGACGAGTCGCGAAACATGACCATTATGCAGGGAGACAGGAGATACAACCGCTCGTATGCACCGAAGCTGCATCGTGGACGTTATAGCTCGGCGATAGAGCACATTTTTTCCCTTTCCTTGCTCGCTCTTTTACCCTCGTACAAAGAACTTATAAAAACTGATAAAATGGGGTCATTCCGGGTGCAAATACACACATTAAAACCCTTTAAACGGACCCAATCTTATCGGTTTTTATAAGGCACTTTCAACAGGGTAATTCATTCGTAGCCCGCAACAATAGTAAAAAGTTGGTGTTCGTTTTTAAATAAATATATGCTGTTAACAAGTACGTTAACCGTATATAAGTCATATTATAAACGAGAAAATGTTTACAAAATACGTCTGTGACTCACTGCTTTTATAAATTAAATTTCAAGACTTGAAATAAGGCGTTTAGATGCATATTTTCCATAATTAGTCAAATTGGTGATTTAAAGTTTTTCATGTAAATCATCTAGTTTTATTTGACTAGCTATATTTAATTTTAATTTATTTTCTATTAGAAAACGACACATAACGTCTCTCTTCGACAGACAACTTTATATTATGATACTGTATTGTAAACAAACTGTGATATTGTTTAAATTTACCGATCTGAGTTACATTCTTATATATAAATTTTATATTTATTAACTGTCATATCGTTACAGTCGGTAATTAGCGGCTATATATGGATGCCTTGTTTGCGTAAATTTGTTATAAGGTCAGTAATAATAAGTTTAAGTTCGATTGTGTTCAACGTTAATCAATTAAATAGTTTTTAACATTAATTAAACATTATTATAACCCTGAAGATGACACTCTGTATGAGTGTCGAAATGTACCCAAAATAGACCAGATGGATAAGATGTTAATTTGTCTAAAAGGTAGACTGTTTGCCGAGTATTAAAAATCATATTTTCAATGAATTTGATTGATTTCAAGCAACATTACTCAAGTAGAACGACTGCTTGAAGAGCAATCCCAACAGACTTGAGGGATCACTGCGGCTGGACACGGTTTTGCAGAGATAGACAAATTATTAATATGTGCAGGGGCAGGTAAATGATCGGAGAGGATCCAAGTGCGACGGTGTTCCAGCGTTACACGATGCCGCTGCCAATGGTCATATGGACGTAGTGCACTTACTGATGGATAATGAAGCCGTCGCGAACCTCCTGACTAGAACAGGCGAGAGTGCTCTCGGTTGTCTGGAGCAGTGCAGAAAAATGTTTACCGAACTCACAACTACTGAAATTAATGAATACGCGCATGCGAATCATAGGTTGTCAGGACTTATTATATTAAAGAAAAGTAAGTCCAAGAATAGAAGAGATGAAGAACCTGCATGCATGGAGTGATTTAGTAGACGATGATTATAAAAATGAATCAGAATTAAATGAGCTAGTGCGCTTTTTAAGTAATTACGCCCTTAAAAAAAATTAGAAGTAATATATATTAGTGATATATATTAAACGTACGATTGCTAGTATGCAACCCACATGAAAATATTATGAGATCTCAGGTGAGATCTCACATAGATCTCATATGAATCTCATATAAATCTTATTGAGATCTCATCTGCAATTATTTATTAAAAAAAATTAATAATTTTAAAAATTTATAAAATTTATAAATTTATTAAAAGTTACAATAATATAATTTAAAAAAAAAACAATAATTTTTATTAAAATTACAATAAAATTACAATTTATAAAAATAAAATAATTTATTGTAATTTTTAATAAATTTATAAATTTTTAAAATTATTAATTTTATTTTTAATAAAAAATTGCAGATGAGATCTCAATGATATTTATATGAGATTCGTGTGACATTTATGTGAGATCTCATCTGAAATCTCGTACACGGAAAGAAATTTGATTCGTAAATATGAATAGATTGTCCGAACGTGAGAAATCTTGATGAGTTGAAATTCTACAAAACTATATAAAAATCCTGGTAGATGAATATCCACCAAACGACAAATACTCTGTTAAGATTTATTTTTATTAAATCAGGTGCTTTCAATAAGATCTGTTCAACATCTAAGTCTGTTGCTTAGCACACAAATCAAGTAAGTAAATTTTAATTTTTAATTTCTGAGTTTTTTTCAAAGCTTCGCCCATGCTTTTGTTTCTTTGGAAATATTTACTTAAATAATTTTAAGTTTTACAAATCAGCCAAACTTCTTCAGCTCAAAATCACGTAAAATATCAATAATTTAAGACTAATTAAATCCATTAAAGTCAATTAAATTCGATTAAAATCCATTTAGTTCCTGAACTTGCAGGTTACGGTAAAGCCAAATTTTAGAAAAAGTCATGTTTTGGTATAGTAGGCTTAGAACTTTGAAATGGGGCTTATTTTATCACACAATTTGTTACTGATAAGGAAGAAAAGAAAGCGGATAGTCTAATTTTTATTATTAAAATACGCTACGATTAGAATAAATAAATAAAATAAATAATAAATGAAGTGCAATAATGAAGAGCCGTATAAGATTCGATAAAATGACTTGGTTAGGCTGTAAAATAAAAAAAAAATAAATAAATAAATTACTTGCATACAATGAAAGTTTTAAGTATTAAAATAAAAGAGAAACAATTAAGCGGGACAATAATATTTGAATATTAGTTGAATAAAGTCAGGGAATCATGAAAAAAAGCGTGGTGCCCGAACAAATAAGGGCGTTCGAGTAGCGAGGAGAGAACCTCTTTGTGTACGTTCAGCTAGTTCGATGCAACCTTCGAAGGAGTAAACGTCGGCAGACCATCCGATACACTGGAGTCGATGGTACGTGCAGCTTCAGGTTTTCGCAAAGGCCTAAGTATTTAATAACACGTGAGTAATATTAAGAGATATTTATTATTGAAAGGGTTTAACAGTTCGTTACACCATACCTAGCGCGAGGCAACCCGGCCAAATGCGGTGCGCGAAAAGTTGCTCTCGCAAGTAGAGTAGGTCGCGGGAGTGGCTATATAGGGGCGGCCGTGTTGCAGTGTAGGTACTTACGTAGGTTCTTAAAATTCTGATCACACGGAAGGAAGAAAGTCTACCCCGTGAACGGATACCATAAGGGTAACTAACTAGCTAAGGTCAACTAGCCGAAAGACGAAACTTCTTCATAGGAGAAATTTGCACAGTAGCCTTTATTATTCTCTAGGGTTGGCACTCTCCTTTTCCAAGAGGAACAGGCGTCCCTCTATTCTCGAAGGAAGGGCTGCTAAGACAGTCCCCACTCTTTCTAGGGTTAGATTCGCGTCGCCATCTTATTATCCGCGAAAATTTCGTTAATTACAGAACATTACTTTTACAGATTTAACAATTGACATTTATTTTTTCAGATAATTCCAAAAAGAAATATTTAAGTGTTGGACCGCCTTAATCAATATAAAGCTTAGTAATAATACAAATGTAACATTAACATTTTTTCATGCATTTTCCATTCACCGTTCACCAATTTCAATTCACCGTTTTCCTCGTGAAGAAAGTATGCTTTTGAAATGAATTGAGGCGACAAATGTTAGTTGTGTTTTCCTGAATACAATTATTTGTGAACTTTACATTTCAAGTCCGGTGATTTTAAATCTTGGTACATAAATAAATGTTTCATATTTTATTGTTGAGGAAAAGTTGAGGTGGAGAAAAACAACCATAATTGATTATTTTGTGGTAAAAGTATTAAAACAAATATCAAAAAATTTATTTTTATCGATTTATTAAAATTTATCAGCAACACAAGAAAGACAACATGAACACTACAATAATTTTGAGAAGGTGACTCAAATAATTTGTACAGGTTGAATGCGTTTAGAAATAGAACATTATGTATCAAGGGCGCGAAACAGAGGAAAACAAAATTCCCATTTTGAGCTGTTGATATGCATACTATTTTTTGACCCAATGAAAGCACAGTTCCCATTCCCATTCAATGCTTTTCCCGCTACGACAATGATTTGTCATAGTATTTCTCTTACGCATTCACAATTAATCGGATTTCCAATACGAAAGGTGATTTCGCCAAGGCCGATGAGATATCGCGAGATCTTTAAACTCTACGTTACAAAGATATTTTATGTTACATACAACGCTATTTCCCCCAGAGAAATTCCCCCGACGAATATTCTTAATCCTGCCCGGCCACGGTGTTTTCTTTTTCTAACTCGAGCAACCCAAATTACAAACTACTATTGTAACGTTGAATTTCGCCACGTGGCGATCTTCCGCACAACGAAACTAGATTTATTGCGACGCTCTAATTTTCTCTAATATAATCCTATTATGGGCGCCAGGTGGTACTTGACAGCACCGAATTTATTTATTTTACCTCTTCACGCTGGTGGAGGCTCTTGTCGTTTCAAAGGAGATTCCACCGGACTCTCACCACCCGGAAGACGGTGGCTAAAACCTACTCGCTGGCTGCTATAATTATTCCCTGAAAACGATACGAAAAAGTACGCGCAGGAACCGGAAAAAAATTACGAGGATAATAAATACTAGCAAATTACAAGCAACTAAAACGCTGGTTTTATTCAACCACTCTGTTTTTACACTTGACTGAACAAACTCGTGTAACCGGGTCGCTCCTGGGATTCGTCTTCGCCTGGACGCCGTGTTACCGAACACTCGCGAATTACGCAAAGAAAACCCAAGAAAAATACACTGGACGCACGTTCTTTTTACTAAGAAGCACTGAAGCACGACCGCTGAAAAACTCTCTCGCAGGCAATTCTCGCAGGTCCTTTTCACCCTCAGCTCGCAGCAATTCACACAAGAGCATAAACAACGCACCGTTCAGTAGGCCAGGCTAACAACGAATGGTCAAAAATGGCCATATTCTTCATTTCGCTGGTGGTCTTTTTCCTCATCATTGTCACGGGACGTGGTGATCGCTAATTGACAAACCACACTACGACGATTTTCTACCTCATACACTACTTATAATCCTGACTAGCTACGGTCCATTTTCCCCAACTCGCGCCACAGCTAACCTTATTTCCTTCAATGTATGATGGACTGCCAATCTCTACTTTTCGATTATTTGATCGAAAACCTCATGTAGAAAGGTGAAAATCTTGACAAGCCTCGAGTCCTTTTTTGGGCGGCAATCGTACATGAGCGCAAGGGATGCCGACTCCAACGTTGGTGACCATTGCTGCTCCTCTTAGGTTCAGATTTCAAAACAGCAGCTCGCGGTACATATGAGAAACATTCTTTATCCTGACCGGCTACGGCGAATTCTTGCGCAACATTTTTTACTCAAAACTCCCATGTGGGCAGCTGAAAACGTTGGCAAGGCTTGAGTCCTTTTTTAGGAGGTAATCGTACATTAGCGCTGTGATGCCGAGTTCGTCGTAGGTGGCCATTACGGCTGTTCCTCTTGTATACGACGTGAGTTCCGAGGAGGCACGTTTCAGAGCAGGAGTTCGCGTTGTACATAGCGGGAAGCATTTTACTCCTGACCGGCAACGGGGAATTCTGGCCCAAAATTGTTCAATTAAAACTCTCTTGTGGGCAGCTGAAAGCAATCGCAAGGCTCGAGTCGTTTTTTAGGAGGCATTCGAACCTGAGCGCGTTCATGCCGAGTTCTTCAATGGTGGCCATTGCTTCTGTTCCTGTTGACTACAACGTGCGCTCCGAGGAGGCACGTTTCAGAGCAGCAGTTCGCGTCGTACGTAGCGGGAAGAATTTTACTCCTGACCGGCCACGGGGATTTCTGGCGCAAAATTGTTCGCTCAAATTCTCATATGGACAGCTGAAAACAATTCCAAGGCTCGAGTCCTTTTTTAGGAGGCATTCGAACCTGAGCGTGTTCATGCCGAGTTCTTCAATGGTGGCCATTGCTTCTGCTCCTGTTGACTACAACGTGCGCTCCGAGGAGTTCCGCGTTTCAGAGCAGCAGTTCAGGGCAGCTGAAAATGTTATCAAGACTCGAGTCCTTTTTCAGGATTTCATCGTATATGAGCGCGTTGATGCCGAGTTCGTCGTTGGTGGCCATTGCTGCTGCTTTTCTTGGCTACAACGTGCGCTCCGAGGAGGTTCGAGTTTCAGAGCAACAGTTCGCGTCTTACATAGCTGGAACAATTTTATTCCTGACCGGCCACGGCGAATTCTGGCGCAAAATTGTTTACTCAAAACGCCCATGTGGGCTGCTGAAAGTGAGCTCTGGATTTGCGAATAGATTTTTCGGTGGTGTCAGTGTAGCTCATATCCTCTGATCATACTGGAGGATCAGATATGGCCAATTTTAGTAAGTACTATTGTACTGGTGGAGTTTTCCGTAGCTGGATCGGTAAGAGCAAAGAGAATTGTTTCGGGCTTGAACTTAAAGGTTCTAGTCTCTACCGATCAAAATTATCACCACCGTGGTAAAACATACGTGCTTTGTTTACCAAAAAAGACTGACGACTCCCGTCGATATTAAGAATACCGTATGATAGCTTAAATAGTGAATATATATATAAAGGTTAGATACTTCTGTCCTGTGATATTTTTTATAAGATACCATTCTGTGAATGTTTATCATGTATTTTTTTGTATTAATTATTCAATATTATGGTTCTTTTTAAGTTGAAACTCGAACTGTACCTGCTAAGCTTCTCAGTTGTCAATGAATTCTAGTCATTCGACTTTGTATTAATTTATTTGTTACTATAAGTATTCGAATGGAGATAAATGTTAAATTTCTATTATGACCTAAAATTAAAAATCTGAAAATAATTCACTTTTGATTTATTTGAGGTTCTCTTCCACTCTGACTAGGTTCTACTTTCGTAGTACTTTTATAATGTTTTTTTGAATCTTCTTTTTAAAAGTGCAAATTTCTTATTAGGGCACGGTCGTGATCAGTTCTAAGTGAATAGGATTTTAGAATGGGCTTCTGTTTTCGATCCAAGAATCTATATCTTGATAGAGCCAATGATCTTCATAGCATAGAGTTAGACACCAGACTGCTGTTGATTATAACTTTCGTGATCTTGGTCAAAATAACTTTAAGGTCCATTATGTTTGTGAAATTTCTGAACTTGATTTCAATCTCGATCTGAGTTTACAGTTATCTGTAAAGACAAACTGATGTTTTTTTCAAAAAACCACAACT
Source organism: Ormyrus labotus (assembly GCA_035582975.1). NCBI lineage: Eukaryota > Metazoa > Arthropoda > Insecta > Hymenoptera > Ormyridae > Ormyrus > Ormyrus labotus. Next base: position 3,911 of record JAWWEO010022917.1, on the reverse strand, counting down.
TTTCGACGAAAAAATATTTTGGGTTTTAAAGTTATAATATTCATTTCGCACCTGTTTGCAGGGCAGAAATTGCCATTTCTGTCCTTGGGCAATAATGAGACTGTTTCTGCCCTAAGGCAAAAATAACGCCATTTCTCACCTGCTTTTCCCTTGTTTTAGAAGAAATAGATATTTCTTACCTGAAATAAGAAAATTTTCTATATATAAAAATTTCAAATAATATATTTGTATTTTATTATATTGTATTATTTTATATTATATTATTGATCTAGGGAGACAAAATTATGTTATGAAAAAAGTATGTTCTTCCTTATTGTAAGGAACATTGCACTTAATCTTCTAAAGATTTTGGAAATATCTCGAATATTTTTCGAATTCTACAAATGACAAATATCTTAGTTAATATGTTTATAAAATAGGCTATTAAAATGAATTTCAGCAAATGTATTGTCGCTGTTTATAAACAAGTTCTTTTAATTGATTATCATTTTGTAGACAATGCTAAGAGAATTTTGTTTGTATAAATAAATAATATTGTTTATGCTACTTACTTGCTTTGAAGTTCCCACATGTCCGCAAAATTTAGAAGTCGATCTACGCCGTCAACCCCGCCGCGTGTATCGAATAATCCGCCGACGTTGACTCCTTGGCAAGATTCTCATAACTAATCAAACGGACCCTCTCCGCGCTACTCGAGAGCACTCCTTTGTTAGGCCGCCGCGCGCTTTTGTTTTGCCGAATTTCGCGGCTTCACTTGACTAATATACGAATTTTATTGTCCCGTTCAATTTTTTCTATTTCATTTTAATACTTGAGAGTTTGATTAAATAGAAATAATTTATTTATTATTTATTTTATTTATTTATTATAATCGTAGCCTACTTAATACTATTATACATAAATCTTCTTTCTTTTCTTTCCAAACCATAACAATTAATAATAATCGAATAATTTTTCTTTAAAAAAAATAATTATATTTGCTATTGACGTCTAAAAATATCATTATTATCAAAATATTAATTTATTATTTATGTTTATGTTAATTATTGTTAAACTTCGTTTAATTTCTGTGATTAAAATTTAAAAATATTGTTTCTCAGTAAGCTCTTTATATTTGGAGGAAAATATCACTAGAGCAATGTGGATTATAAATCAATAAATAGAACTATACAAGGTGTTCGAAAAGTTTGGAACTCCCCCTCTACTTTCGAAAATACTGTTAAAACAAAAAAAAAGGTTCAGAAAAAAGTTGCAGGGTTTTGAATTAGCAATCCAACGGCGATCTTGACCATGGCCTTGACCATGACCAATGAAATCACTTGTCTGAACCTTTTTTTTTATGCAATATTTTCGAAAATAGAGGGGGGGTTCCAAACTTATTGAACACCCTGTATTTTTAAAACAGTAAATTAAATTTTTGCAGTTCTTATAGCTGTTTATCTTTTTGCTGTTTCACGAAGTTTCCCATTACCAAACCACTTCAAAATTTAATATGCTATTCAGCATATTAACAGGTGCTCGTGACAGGTACATTTTTTAAATGTACCAAAATTGCAATTTTTATGCTCACTTGAAAGAGAATCGTAAAATCCAAAGCTACATAAAAGTCTAATAATTACATTTTTAAATCTTTTAAACTCATCATTTTTTAAAATCTTGAAATAATTTTATGTGCCTTCTGTATAGTAAATGATAGTCTTTTAAGTTCTGCAAAAAATTATAACTAAACATCAAGCATAATATATTGCATTTTTTGTCAAGAATTAAGACCATCTTTTTTTTACTGAAAATATTTTATTGATAACTGAAATCAACACCTATAATTTACTATGCTTGGGATTTGGAATCACAAGCATAAAAAATAGGTTTTTATTGTGGCAGTTCATAAGGCTGTGGTAAACAGATATAATTATGAGGACGATAATCGTAATATTTCAATATTTCTTTAGTAACGTAAAAGTGGTGAAATAGAAAATAACGCGAAAATATCCACAATGATTTAAAAAGAAGTTTGTATCTATACACCGTAAATACATAAATACTGTATATATTATAATGTTAGTGTAAAAAATTTTCGATAAGTGGTTAAAACCTCGAACATTACTAACACGTGTCTAATTTTATTCTCTTATCAGTTAATTATTGAATTCACCCCTTAAGGGCATCTTACACCTACAAAAGTCTCCCGTTAAAAATTGACGTCAAATACAAAAATTTTCCTCGCCGCCATTAGCAACGTACAACCACTCCTCCGCGCCTCTTCTCGGAGTTGTGCGGCGCTTATCTGTTATGCAAGCGCAACCTCCCAGCCGTTCGGTAATTCCATGCGTAAGCTCCCGTAGTTTAAGCCTTCGCGGAGACGGCGAAATTTAAGAATAAAAAGTAAACGGAAAGGAACTTGCGAACAGGAAGGCAACAAGCACGAACTTCGTTATTAAAACTCAATCAAGTTGTTTATATATTAGCCGTAAAATGATCGCTACAAAATTATAGTTTAAGGGATATTACAGTGAATTTCTGTAGTGCACATGTTCACCTATAAACAAAATCCAGTTAATAATGACTTAATTTTAACATTTATATTATATTAATGTGTATCATTTCTGATCAAATAAGCCTAACCAGAAGAATGTAGACTCGTCTAATTTAGAAATATTAAAGCTTTATAATTAACTTGCAAGCTAAATCATTTGATAGATTTGAATGAGGTTCGGCAAAATATTTGGTTTTTACATTGTAACGTTTCCGTTCTCATGATCTTTATTAGTCAGCGCAAGTACACTAACTGATAAGATTTTCCGAAAAGAATAGCAATTTAAAACCAGATCTTTAATAATATTCAGCTGAGCGTATAAACATTCAGCCGTGTAAATGACAGGTTGATAAATAATTAATCACTCCGAGTTTATTTTAAGGCAAATAAAATATGTATTGTTTAGTAAATAATAATTAAAATTTACTAATTGTCCGCCGTTTTCTTTATTTGAAACAAATGATTATACACAACGCAATTAGATTTTGTCTAGAAATACGCGACGCTACTCTAGCTAGCAAAGAGACCTACGAAGAAAGTTTATAGGTGACCTAAACGTATACACATTTGGGGCATTTCCTCTAGGCGGCTAGCACGTCAATAAGTACATTGAGGACTCTTATTCTTCGTGAAAACCCCGCTATTTTAACAGTGGGAATAATCGCTACTTAGCGCGCCAAAACACACGAAGTAATTAATTGTAATGAGCTAGGGAGCGCGGGAAAGGGGATTCTCTGAGCTCACTCAATTTTCGTTCGTTCGTATCGTTAACATCAACAAAAATATACATTTCCAAGCCAGGCGTTATGTATTTGTTTAAAGTAGGAAATAAATTAAAATTAAATATAGATCGTCAAATAAAACTAGATGAAACATGAAAAACATGTTAATGTAACGCCCGCCCGATTTACGCCTATACGATGGCAACCCTCTATAATCTATTATAATTACGTATTCTATTTTTAAAATGTTTCTTTGGACTTTTATTTTTTAGCTAATAGGCTTTTAGTAATTGTTCTTAAATTAGTTTCTTTTAGGCAATTAAAATATTTGTAAAAATAATAAAACAAGGGATTAAAACATAAAAACATAAAAAAGTTCGAATATCAATCGACGCCTCGGACGAAATATTAAAATGCAAAAATCCCCTGAGTAAACGGTATAGAATTGTAAAATTTTTATAAAAGCAATAATAATTATAATCGGCAATAAGCAATAATAATTAGTATTTTTCCCAAATATTGTTTGCCTATGTAACTGTTTACTCAAGTGCATATAAAAAAAAATGGACAGTCAAATGCTATACACTGAGAAAAAAATTTAGTTGACTTAACCGACATTCTATTACTTCAATGACACTACCATTGATTTAACAGAA
>JAWWEO010022859.1:0-70555 GCA_035582975.1 Ormyrus labotus | reverse complement strand
CGCACTTAACTCTATACACAAATACGCATTTAGTGTTATGAAGTTTTCATTTACAGAATATTGAGGTTGTTTGTTAATCCATGAACGCCAGTAGCGCAAGAAAAAAATACAAAACCATGCATTATAAACTCTTTCTAAAGGTTTAATATCTTTGCACAAAAATAATTTAAGAAATAAATTCATAATTGTTAAAAAAGTAATCGTAGCTTTACTGTTCGGTACATATTTTTGTAAAAGATCTAAAACTTGAGTTCATTTTTTCGACAGATGGAAAATTCATTTTGTCCTTTACAGAAATATCTTTTAGACATAAGCAGTGTTTATCTTTCGATACAGTATTAATAAGTATTTTTAAATGGCTTTGAGAAACAATATTTTTACCCATAGGTAATATTATTGAAGGTTTCAAAATTCTATTTCTCAGTTTAGTTCCAATGTGTACTATGTCTTGCACATGAATTAAAAGTGCGTCTAAATCAGCATCAAAAAACATAAATTCGGAATTGCTAACTCCCCAACCCAGTTTTGACTCTATGCGCATGGCTTTCAGTAACCGCGGATCACCGTCAGAAGAAACGCCTAGTACAGTGATACCTTCAATTTTTAAACATCCAACCAAATACTTCCATCTATTAATCACGTCGATGTGAGAAAATTGATTATTTGTTCCAAAAATACACAAACAAAAAGAAGGAGCATTTTCTTGAAGCGGTTGAGCCATTATTGCATAAGCTAAGCTAGATTTTTGCGCTTTTTCAAAATAACTAACAATATTTTTCAATGATGTAGCTTTGAAGGTATTTTTAATAGGCATTCCATCCTCATTTAGTGGTAAAACAAATCCAACAACCTGATTCGATTTAGCATCATATTGAATTTTGGTAGTTATTCTTGTTGCGTCCTCGCTTAACCAAACTATTAATGGTAAATTTTTAGATAATAAAAACGTTTTTAGTTCCTTGGCTCTGCAGTCACCCTCTGTTATAATACATAATGACGAATTTATGTAACGACTTATGCTGCTTGGTGATGGAAGCGGTAAATTAGCATAAAGGGTTTCATAACACATCCTACCACTTAAAGTAAACAGATAAGTTGCAAAAAGTTTTATTGATTCGTCGTGTGCAGACCCGTGTTTTTTTTTAATCGACTTATTGACAGCGTTATTCATAAGTTTTTGTAAAAAGTTGCTGCTGGAACCTGACTGGAACTTATATTTATTTTCTGAATCAGCTTGTTTTCTTTCTAAAAAAGCATTTAACGTTTCAGTGAGATTTGCATTTTGTTTTATTACTACCGAAAGTGTATCTAAAAGTGGCATGTACTGAGTTATTCTGGTTTGATTTACATCTAAGGAAGCTAACATCTTCTTTCTTCGAATATCTGATCTTGAAAGTTGTGGATTAATATTCCGAACAATAGAATGGTTCTTATCGAGATAACCTGTTCGGTAGCTATCTCGATTTAATATTCCCCCGATTTTTTATTATGTATATTAAACGATTCTACTATAAGTGAAGATGTTGAAGCCTCGGTCGATGTAGTCGATGAAATTTCATCACTAACCATTTCGGTTCGCTGTTCGGAGCAAGAAGTAGGTGTATCAGTAGATTCATACGAGGATTCATAACCTTGTATATTTAATAAATTTACCTCAGCATTTTCTTTTTCTTGAATATTTTCCGAGATATTTTCATTACAAGTCAAATCTATAATATTATTTTTATTCTCGTTTTGATCTTTATTATATGCTTCTAAATTTGTTTTTGACTTATAGATTTTAGATTTTTTATTTAGCTTTTTATCTATTAGTTTGTGAGTTTGTATATGTCTTTTTATATTTGATATAACCCATCTATCAGATTTTCCGCCCGTACCGTGACATTTACTGATTTTATTAATATTTGCACAAACCGCGCATTTTATTTTGGCTGAATAAGTAAAACCTTGCGACAAACCTTCTCCATCGTACACTTCTTCGATTAATACATCAACTTCAATCGCCTTAGTTATCAATTCATATACTTCTTGGTCATAATCATTTTTATTTTCTTCTTTGCAAAGATAGGTTTGTAGCATGCGCACTATATTTTTTCGCTCAGCTTCAACATCCATTTTTGAAAAATTATTCCCTGCTTTTTCTCGTAATACTGCACTACGTTTTTTTTCATTGTTCTGAGACATTCTTTTTTTTTTATTTTCTTCTAATGACCAAAAATCATCAGGCTTACTAAGCGTGTATTTTACTAAATCTTTTATCAAAAATTTATCACCAATCAAGAAACTAAATTTTTCAGGTACTTTATAAAAAGACCCATAAAAAGATTCTAAATCATCTGACTTATCAAGCATTAGGTGCATCGAGAAACGAGCAAAATTTTCTAATTCTATAATTGTCTCATCCGTAATGTTTTTGAATGTCACTGGTTTATCTAAATTACTTAATTTACAAATATTTTTCACGTAGTTCGGAATACTGACTTTTTTTTCTGTTTCCAGTACGTCCCAAAAGTAGTTCATTGATGTAGCTTTTGGTGTAACGATATTGATGTTCGGGCGAGTGTTCGGGCTGCTATCAAGCTGAATACTTTGCTCACTATTCGTCAAGCTTTCTGTTAAAGTCTGCGGACATTCATCCATTTTAACCAAAAATGTGCTCGATCCGAGGTAGTTCCCTCCTCTCGTCTCTCCTAGTTAAGCTAAAATTAAAATTTTGAAAATAAAATTAGTTGGTAAAAGCAAACGTTAATAAAAATAAATAGTTATAAGATATTGACTTACCGTTGTTATAAAAACACTCGAATCCTTGTTCGAACCAACGGTAATGAACAGAACTTATATGTGTACTCCACAAGAGATGAGAGGCAACTGACTTTTTTTCGAAGCATAGATAGCTTGTTGTTTTTCCGGGATCTAGCGCCTACCGGCATTTAGTGCGAATTTCCAGTCAAAACAAATGCGCCGAATTTCGACGCTCACGCCTTGGCTCACGTGATACGCCGCGCCGGTCGCGTGGCGGCGCCAGCCACCTAGTGATTTCGCGATTGCATTTTTCATGAGTGAATTCACCGATTTCTTTTAGCAAATTTATTAAAATATTTTTAGACGACTCTCCCGATTTCACATAAAATGAAATCGATTTCTTAGATAGGTGCTTGACTGATTTCGCGAGTGAATAGCCCCTCGGAATCTGTAGTCAAAAAATTTATTTTAAATTCTATTTTTTAATTGGAAAACCGTAGTCTTTATTTCAGAAATGGAAAGAGCGGAAAATTTTACGTTCAAATATCTATTTGACCTAGGGTCAAAGTATATCTTGAGGGTCATTTTAAGGTCTTATTTGAATTTAACAATGAATCTCGAAGCAAGTCCCAGTATGAAAAACCTTGTTGTAAGGTTTTTCAAAAAAGTTGTAAAGTTTGAACCAAAAAATTAATTGATGCGTGTCTTAAAGATTAATTGTAGTACGTCTAAGGTTCACAAAACCCAACCAAGAAACTAGTAAATTAATGATGCTCAAATGCGGAGATCAGAAATGCGGTGGATCACTTTTATGAGAGGATAGCTTTCTGCCAAGCAGCTAATGGTAATGTTTTCAAACATATGCTCTAATGAAAATGTACTATTTCAACGTGACAGGCAAGGGGACTCACGTTAATTAAGACTATTATGCAGACATATTTCTGCTATGGTTAAGTTCATCAGATAGATTAAATACTTTCTCCGATCGTTATAAAAATTGATCACAATTTTTTTACTACAAGAATTACTGCATGAATAATTTATTAGTATTAAGTGGCTTGAATGAATTGGCAATTATTATCGTATTTGTAGAACGTCAACGTATTGTAAGCCGCTATTTAATAGAAAAGAAAATGTGCAAAGTCAGTTTGCACCTCGACAGGTACATCTGATTTTAAAAATTAAACTGCTTTATTTCATACAAATATAAAGGTTCAAAGTTTGCTATCGCGTTACCTTTGTTCAAAATTTAAACAGCATTATGCGTTACCTCTTAAATTTCGCCAAACAATCCCGCCTCCTTAAAATATTGAAGAAACCGCAGCTCGCGAGAGTCCAGTGAAAAAGAATTTCAAAGCGACGCGGCGGCAAGAAACAACATAGTTTTCGGCATTCCGATCTCGGCTTAGCGCCGCGAGATTCGCGTTGTAAATCTCGGCCGGCTCGTTTTTCCGCCTGTCTCGCGAGAGACCCCCGCGGAAAAAAGGCCAGGCCGCGCCGCGGCGTCGTTAAATCACGCGAACGAGCGCCGTTTCCTGAATTACGCGGCCGCACGAAAGAGCGTCGCGAGGTGGTCGCGCCGAGCAAAAAGTTCGCCGTGTAACGAGCCGAGCGCCGAAGGGACGAGTGAGAGATCAGGGATCTGCGGGTCGATTGCAGCGAAAAATTCCAATTGCATTTTCTACAGTTGTTTTTTTTTTGCTTTTTTTTTGCTTTTTTTTTGTTACCGCGATATTGCTGACCCCTTGTGCTTTCGGAGCAGATTTCGAATTGGAAGGGAAAATAATATACGCCACCTGTTGCGCGTATTACAAATCGGGGTCATGAATAAACCATGGTTCCATAATAAAGTAAATCTCTCTCGTTTACTTATTGTTTTTATAAATCGTCTTAGATCAGACCATTACAACTTGGCTACCTCCTTGGCTCGAGTCAATATTATATCTGATCCAATGTGCGAATGCCAAAGTAGCCTTCAAGACATCAACCATATAGTCTGGGATTGTCCTTTATTAGAACATCGAAGACCAGACTTAACTAAATCTCTCGAATGATTTAAAATATTAAAAAACCTAACATACTGCTTGTAAACTCGTTTATAATTTTCTAAAAGATTGTCAAATTAATGTTTAATATTTTGTTATTGTCTGTACTGTAAAGTATACGCATATCTAATAAGTCTCAATTGAGATTTGATAGCTCATCAATAAATAAAAAAAAAAAAAAAAAAATCGGGGTCATAAGTTAATATCGAATTCGAGGTAATGAAGCAAATATGATATTTTGCGAAAAATCGAATGATTTTCTTTCTATTTTATTACAATTCAATGTGGAACATTTCTAAGGGCACTTTTTGCACACTTTTCTTCATTACACGAATCAGTTCACGGATAAAAAGTCTCAGTAAAAATTACTGTACTGATTAGAAAAGCGAGCACAGATTGCCAAAACCTAAGAGATTTTAATAAAAATTCGTGCAATTTTATTCAATTTTCCTGAAATTTCAGTAAAATTTACTAAAAAGTTTGGTAATTTTTTGGGTTTTGGCAGTCTGTGCTTGCACTACCAGAAAGTTTAGTAATTTTTATTAAAATATTTGTAATTTTTACTGTCATATTTCTCTCCGTGTTTGAATTTCGAGAGCAAATAGATTTTCATAAACAACGCACATTAAAATAATTCATCCGTTTTACCAGTTGATTTTGTACACGAAGCATTTGAAGCATGTCACTACACTGCAGCCATAAATAACAAGCCGCAAAGTTCGATTTCTCAATCAATCGTCAAAGAAGCAAAATGACCCGTTTTTGTTGCAAAAGCCTCCCATACTTTTAGAAGCAATCTAATAACGAGACTAGATAGCCCCCGTTCGGGCAACAATGTCCTAGACGTGGAATTTAGTTAAGAGCGGCCGACGTCGGGCTGCTCCATAAATCGCGAAAAAAAGGAAGCTCTCTCTCTCTCTCTCGGCTCGGGCGATCGCTTTCATTGCGCTCGCAGACTCGATTAAGCGCGCGCGCGCGGGCAATAACGACGCAATAAAATTTTATGCGGACCGGAAGGGCTACGACGTAGCTGACCTCGCCGCGGCAGCGACGCGCCTGCAAGCTCGCCGCGCGGCTCCGCGGTGCATCCATAATGCAACGACGAGGCGGCCTTTAATTGAATCGCGCGGCAACCGGCGCCGCGATGGGCTACTACGGGTCCGAGGGTGTTGCTGCTTTTTCGAGACTTCAAAGGTTCGAGTCTCCCTCGAACTTTCGGGCGGGCTGACTTTTCGGAGCGAACTGTCAACGTTTTCGAGGAATGATGCCTCGGCTCCTCGATTTATTTATTATCATTTATTGATTTAAAGCCAGTAATTTATACAAGTTACATTCCTACAGAGACATACACAGATGTCCGTTCGTAGAAACCAGCTAATACAAAAAGGACTTACAAACTACAAACTGTGCCTCAAAGTTTACAAAACTATCTAAATTATATACGGTAACTATATAGTGAAAGAAACATTTACAAAAACGTAAGATCTACCCGTCGCGCAATTCGGCCTCGATTGCGAGTCGCTGAAAAATAAAAGCCCGGCAATTGATTATACAATGTGCGCTGCAAGTCCAATTCGTCCGCCGTACACTGCACCCACGTACTTTAAGACGCCTCGTGAAATTTAACGAGTGCGCGCATTAGCGGAACTTTAACGCTGCCCATCGCGGCGCAGTAACGAGTAATAAAATTAACGTCCCGGGCGCATTGTATTCAGCGGGGGCTCCTCGCGACATAAATACAAGTGCGCTACCGGTCGGAGCAGTAGTTTACGATTACGAATTTTCATTTACGGGCCGTTCGCTCGGCGATTATTAAGCCCTTTGCTTCGGTTTCGTTGGGCTTTATTTCTGTCGCCGTTTCGAGCGACATACTAACGAGGAGAATACGCGACATTTGGGTCACGGATTTCGTCGCGAATTTGGGCGCGTTGTCTAACGGTAAAACACGAAGGAAGCAGGCGTCCATTCGGTCTAATGCTCAATTTTTCAAAAATTGTGCAGTTTCTTAGCTAAAGATTTAATAAACAATCGGCGTTTCTTCAAATCTTGCAAGCATGGTTTTACATTGATTTATGACTTAATTTTCGGTCAAACATTTTAGTGTTCATATTTCGAAATATCTCGAATAAGAATCCGTAATTACAGGTTGAAATAATATAATAAAAATTAACGCGTCTAACCAAGAAAACTAAAAAAATAAATACTTGTAAATACTTTTTTACAACATTTACGTGACTAATATTGAAATGAAAAGAATGCAAGTATATATTTACGAAATAGCCCGAAGCACCGAGTCCTCCGTTAATTATATCGGTGCAGCGTCGGGTTATAATTGCGCGAAAGCCTGCCCGTCCCCGGGTGGCGTTCCGCGCAGAGCAGCGTGGGCAGGCGGCCGTGACAATTTCTCTTTGACGATTAGGGGCCCAGCTGTATACGTGCGTTCGCGGCGGCGATTTGCAAGCTGAAAAATTGCGCGCGACGGCCCATATTTCAGAATCAGCGTTCGCGAGCGCGGCTCTTCCTCTTCCCCCCTCTCCCCTCGAGGAGGAACTCCGAGGTGTCGAGCGGCCCGGCTAAGCGGCCGAGACGGCGTTTGTCATAATTATCCAAGCCCGACGCCTTGCTTGTTTTTGCTGGCTCGAGCGCGACTAAAGATTCTCGGGGAGAAGCCTTTTCTCTACGGCTTGCCGACGGTGAGCTTTGGGAAAAAAAATTCGGACGAATGCACTTCGGAGCGAGCGATTTTTGTTAATTCTTGTTTTTTTAAATCGTTTCGCCATTTTTCTTTAGGGTGTTTAATGGCACGTAGTAAATTTTCTTGCCGGTAGTCCAAGTTTTTAAAAGGAAAATCAAAATACATTGATAGATGGCGAAACTGACAGTCTTTTTATTTAATATTCTACTTGATCATGAAGGCTATAATGATTCTGGTGATATTTTTCTACTATAAGAAGAAGGAATAAAAAGCTGCAGTAATTAAAATACATTGTACATTAATCTTTAAATAATTATAGTAATCGAAAATTAAATCTTATATATATATATATAATTACGAAAGTGTTAATCACAGTAATCCGGCGTCCGCTGTTCATCAACGTCAATATAATACCTGAAAGAAAACGTCGAGGCCGAAGCAGGCTGATTTTTCAGTCCGTAATATTTCACGATTTAACGTCGGAGCGTCTCGAAAAAGGCAATTGAATCCTTTACGAGCGCGGCCATTACGACGTTTTTCCAGCTTAGACGAGGTTATTTACTGTTCGCTTGCGAGGCTGTCGCTAAATTGTTTCGCGTATCGACGATGTATTTATTATTAGCCGCGGCAAGATCTTTTTTGCTTTATCATACGAGGGAGATATTTATTCGTCCAGGTGTTGCGGCATCGTTCTTTTACGATTTACGCGCTCTAATCGTGCGCAATTATGTTTTCGTACAGGAAGTCGGATATTTTACGTATTTCAATTCAGATCTGCGTTGAAAAATTATACAATTAAGCTTTTCTTCGGATATTTATTAGCGGCGTGAATTATTCAGACCCTCCACAGTATTTGACACGTAATTTGCGGGTATTAAATTACTTTATGAAATTGACGAATTATTAAAGAAAAAACTCAAAAAAATCAATATACATTGGGTGAAATGATTAAAAACCTAGCCAGCGCATTGCGGCCGAACAAAAGGTCTAAGTAACTATAAGGTAATTAATTTTCGGAGCCGATGGATGCCGCCGAGACTCGCGACCTCATTATTACCGCAGAACGGCGCCCATCGGCGCCGCGTCATTAATTTTCTCATTAATGGTCCACCTTTTTGCGAAGAGGCAAAAGCTGCGTTTTCCCGCCTCGGCGGGGATTCGCCACCTGTCGTAACGCTTGCTTTTAATAACGCAACAAAACCGCGGCCTGGACGGTTAATTGATTACGGTTTAGATCGGCGGTCGCGCGGTGCGAGTTAATTCGAGGAGCGTTTAATAATGCGATCGTTTATCGATGTTTATACGGCTTCGCGATCGAGTTAATTTTTGGGTCCTCTTTGCAAGAATATATATATATGAATATTAAGATAATATACAAAAAATTGAATAAATACCGCAGTGCTAAGCGTTTTACGCACTGCGGCCTTTTTCACTGCCTCGTCGAAAAGCTACATATAAGAATTTTCAATCCAGCATTTCTCCGAAAATATTTACGAGCGAACTAAAAGCGCAGCGCTTTCACTCCGTCCGTCAGAGAGAGAGAGAGAGAGAGAGAGAGCCAGTCCCTATTTTCATTACAATATATCACGCGGCTAATCGTCTCGCTCGCGTGCGCATTCGTTCCCGAAGCGCCACTCGCGAGAGCCCCCCCATATATTAGTCTCCCGAGATAATTCGCCCGAGAGAGAGAGAGAGAGAGAAGTAAGTGGAAAGCTCGAGTTTCGTGACAGTCCGTCGATGATGAAAAGGCGCCCGAAGGGCAGCAACGGAGAGCCTCTCTCGCGGATCCCCAAATGATACAGTTCCGCGGCGATCCGTGTAATCTCGCGGCGAGCGACGAGATTGATTCCTGGCGTCGCTCGCGCATAAATCGCTCTGATCCCTCCTAAACGTCGCTCAAAATCTAATCTCGTTTCCTGGCGTTTACGGCGCGCAAGCGCGGCCCGGGACGTTTTTAATTGCGCCCGCGAGAGAGAGAGAGAGCCTGCTATTGACATAGCTGTATTTTAGACCTGCTTTGTCATCCCGGGCCTATAATTGTTTTTCGCTCGGACAGACGCCGAGAGGAGATGATCGCGCCGTTCGAGGCTTGTCCGAGGTAATTGTTACAAGCCGCGCTCGAAGCGCGCCTCGTGTAAAGTCGAAAAGCTCAACGGTATAAATAGCCTGCTGTCGTTCTTCCTTTTTTTTCTCTTTCGACGACGAATTTCCGTTCGATAATGTAATCTATCGATAGAGAGAAGCCCCGGGGTAAAATAGACGTCGCTGAAAATGCAAAAATTGAGTAATTAAGAGGGCTGAAAGAAAGGGAGCATTCCCGAGTCGCTGCGCGGATCTTGTCGCGCTAGTTATAAAGACGGAGGAAAGAAAGAGGAGGGCTCGCTGGCGCGGCAAACAAGCAAAAAAGCCGCAAGATGAAGGGAACAGAGAGAGAGAGAGAGAGAGAATAAGCGTTCCATGCTGTGTGAGATACGTATGCGGGTCGCGTGTCCAGTGCCCTCTCTTTCTCTCTCTCTCTCTCTCTCTTCCTCCGCGCTGCGCCTCACAATGCTAGGAATCCGGAGCGCTCGACTCGAGAGGCGAAGATACGTCCGCTCGATACCGAACACAAAGGGGGAAGGAGCGAGATTCTAAGTAGCTTCGGCCACGAGTTTGTCTCTCGTTAAGAGTGAGCGTCCGCTGTCTATCGCCGCTGCTTGCACTTTTTCCGCGGCGAGCCTTCCGATATATATATATACTTTGCGGGACGCGTAGTTTTGCCGTGTCCGCGAGCGATTTGTAGCTACGGGGGAGAAAAAAAAAATCTCTCCTTTCGACGAAAAAACTGTTTCAAGGGGGGAAATTGATAATGGAAAATAAAAGGAAATTACCGCGGCAATTTCCTTCATAGAAATTCGCAAAGACTAACGACGAAATTCAGTGCAAAATGGGCTCATTAGCTTTTTCCTTTAGCCCCTGCGCACGTGATAAACCGGCGCATAATTTTCAGTAATAATAATCCCCGCTAATAATTTTGCAGTTTTTCAAGAATCCGCGCTCTCTCCCTCCGCGAAAGAGAAAATAAACGGCTTCGGCAGGCACGAAGGACACTAAAGGCTCTCGCATCTCCGCTCGGAACTTATTAACCGAGGAAAAGAAAAAAAAAAAAAAGAAAGAGGAGCGCTCTCGCGCTTACTTTATCGCCGCGAGGGGGAAAAGGAAGAGGTTCCGGAGAAAGGTTTATGTATGCATTTGCGGGCTCGTTGCTCTCTTTGCCCGGCGGGCATTTCCGCTTTTTGCCCAGAGAGAGAGAGAGAGAGAGATACGCGCGCGCGCCGCCTGCATTTGCATAAGACACGAGCTCGGCTCTCGCGCGCATGCATTTATGCGTGTATCTTGCGCCTCTGTCGATGTTGCCTGCGAGCGCGAGCGAGCGAGAGAATTTTAAGAATCGCGGGCCTCGTGTTTATACGGAAAGTAACAAACCTCCTCGCGAGTTGCGGACGACTTTTTTCCTTTTCTTTTTCTTTTTTTCCCTCTTTACGCTTCCCCCGGCCGCCGGACGCGCAATTTTTCCCGGGGATAAACGGATTTTCGATGCGCCTAAGCGGAGGAGCCTCTTCTTACGTCTTTTTCCGCGCGCGAAACGGCAGCTGGTCGTAATTGTTTGTTTTGAAAAGCTCGAACGAGGGCTCGCGTGTCAACGCGAATCTTTGAGATTTCCTTTAAAAATCGTCCTTCGAATCGTCGTAAATTATCGTCGGAAACTGTATACTCTCGAGTAAAACGGCGGAATCGAGCAATGAAAATATCCGAGTCGACGGCCGCGCCATAAATCGGACAGTTTTTTCACATGCACCAGCGTAATTTGTTCAAAGCGTCCACGTATCCGTCTATTTTTGCGCGCGGCAAATAGCGGCAAGTGAAGGCTCCGCGTCTCGGCTGCCCACTACCGGTCTTGAAATCGCCCTCTAAATCATACGCGCAGCGTGTGTCGCTCTCTCTCTCTCTCACTCGCGGTCCGGAGAAAACAATAGAGCTCCGCGCAGCTCGCTCTCGATTCCTCCCAGTCTCGCGCGGAATCCGATTAGAGGCGGCAGCCTCTCTCGCGCAGCTGCTGCCGCCGCCGCCGGTCTCTCCGCGCGCGTTTTACAATGCGCGTGTGCCCTATGGAAATATCCTGCCCGATTCCGAGAAAAACCGCGCGCGCGCGCTTTATTGTCCTGAAAATAATAGCCTTTTAATAAATCATAACCACCGCGGCGCGCGCTATTTGCGCCGTTTCTAAGATTAAATTAAGGAACTCTCTTCGCGTTCCGGAGGGGTAAAAAATTCGAGATGGCAGTTGTGCGCTAAAAATTTTGCGCAACATAGTGCACCTCTCAAAACGAAATTAAAAGATAAATGTAAGAAGTTGAAAAGGCAGAGTACTGCTAATTTAGTAAATACATATATATGAAATTTCCATAACCAGGCGCGCGGAAGGTCAGCCTGAAATTAAAAGTCAAAGCGAGCAAGCGCACATCAGAGGTGCAGCCCCTTAAAAGCGAGAGCGTGTCTCTCTCCTGGATAGGGTAAGGCACGGGGGCCGGACAATGGCTCGCTTCCTTCCTCCGGCGCGGCGGTCTGCTCTTCTCTGCGTTCATTACGACACCGCGCTCGGGGCTTAACGGCGCTTGTTATAATACGTACACAGCCGAAAGCCGCCGCCGCGGCGGCGCATTGTTTCCCGCGTAAAACGCGACGGCGAAATGCCCGCGATTAATTAACCGCGGCACGATTAGCATCGCGGGCGTAAATCGACCGCTATTGTCGCCGCTTTACTTCTCTGGCTCTTTTGAGATTCCTAAGAATTTGAATCGCCGCTCTGGGAATCGAATTTAGACCGTTTTTTTTTTTGGGGGGGGGGGGATTTTTTGTTAAGTAAAAGAGTTGTGTGTTATAAACGCCGACTTGTTACTGTTGAGGCTCATTCAGGAAACTGTAAAGTTTACAGTTTTATTGTAGGAAGTTGTGAATTTCTTTTACTCCGAGCGCTTTATAATTTCCTGGAAACGAGACGGCACAAATTCGCAAGAGCGTACCTGAATGCTACGTTTATACGAGCATTATAGTAATTACTGCAGATAATGTTAATCCGACGCCAGCTGAGTATAGTGGCTCTCTCATTATGCAAAATCATATCGACTTATTGCGAAGCTGCGCGCCAACAAATTCTATTATATAAAAATTCAAATAAAACGATGTAATTTTGAGTTATTGCTTGTTAAAAATACTAATAAAAAATGTCAAAGCAACAAAAGTATATAAAGCCATTAAGATTAGTTCACCAACATCACTTATCTTTCCTTCGACGTTTAACTCGGACGTTTGGCTTCCTTCTCCAATGAAAAAAGGGAGAGGGGAAACTATGCGAAGCCGCTCGCCTTCGTAGTTATCCCATAATGAGAGGCATTGCAATGCACGTTGCTTTTAGAATGCCAGCAAATGTTGCGCCCTTATTTTTCTTGCTGCGAGGTATAAATTGGATAAGTGCAGTCGGACGTCTATTACTTTGGATGTACGATGTTGCTTCGTTTATCACTTGTATTTTCACTCTGCATTTTTTCGAAAAAGCTTGAAAAAGAGGATGATTTATTCTTGTAGAGTTTTCAAGAATTCGGATTGTTTATTATTAATGCAACTCGACAATATAAAAGTATTTTAAAAGTCATAAACATGAATTACCAGGGGACTTTGTATGCCACATCCAATTATTGGATCAACAAGACTTTGATTTCCCATAAAAGTATAAAATTCATAAAAATCCTGCTCGCGTCGAAGGCGAAAAAAAAATCGGCATCTCGTTAAAACACTTTGTACACTCTGTTTTCTCGAGAAACGTCCATTAATTCCTGAATTCTTGCCGTCGCACGTGATTGTACTTCCACGACTCGATCCATCATTTTCGAGCCATCGAAATTCAATCACGTTTCCGCAACGGCGGCAACGACGCGTACATACATACATATATAAACTTATGAATTATTGATCGAGCGCCGCGCGCGTCTTTGATCGGTATCTCTAATTACATCACGTCCGCTTAGCGAGAAAAAAGAAATTATCTAATTGGGAGCATAAACCGACGATATCGCATTTCAGCCGGTGCAGTTACAAGTTCATCGCCGCCGCCGCACAAAACCTCGCTCGATTTATATCCGCGCGGCCCCTTAATTGACAATTCGGATCGGCGAAGCGCGGCTTTCTCGCGATAAGCATCGGCGAAATGATTCGGTAGTTGAGAGAGAGAGAGAGAGAGAGAGAGCTCTGACGCACTCTTGCGGGGCCGCTCGCGGAAAAATCCGATTGACTCGTCGTTTTATCGGCGGGCTCCGATCGAGATGCCGATTATAAATAGATGGAGTCCAATCTGGATTGGCTGGCTTTCTTCCGGCGGTGGGATTCAAAGCTCTCTTGGTATTTGGATGGGATTTTTCCGATAAGGGAAGGGGGCAGTTTCCAGCGATATTACTCCGCGTCATCGCCGAGCGGGACGACCGTCGATCATCGACGACAATCCGATCGCATCTCGGAGCGTTGCGAGAGCACGAACGGAAGATAGAGAGGCGCGCACAAATGGATAAGAATGATTGTTATTCCCATTGTAATATCCACCGCGTTTAAAAGACTTTTTAATAATTAAATTAGATTGCCGTACGACGTGAATGGAAGTTTCTTTTTTTTAGAAAAGTCGAAACGAAGAATTTCCTTTTTTATTATAATCAGTCGCTTGCACGTCTCTAATGTCAACTTTTTTTTACATTTCAGGCGGTGAGTTTCAAAACGGATTACTTTGCCAAGATCGCTTCGTCACGTAAGTTTAAGTGCTCTTCTTAATTTTTTATCGTTTGTTTTAAGCACTTCCATATTATTAGAAATGTCAATTACAACGTGAACCTTTCGCTTACTTGCGGTTCGTTGTTATATATAAAAATCATTACTCATTCCCCGAGCTCGTTTCGAAAAAAAGAAAATCCAGCTCGCGTTAGTTTCCTTAAAAAATCAAAGTAAACCCTCGTCCTTATCGAAGCGGCGCACCGCCGTAATCGGGGCTACTGCGTTAATCTCTCTTAAGTAATTGCGAGAAGCCGAAGGAGAAAGAAATTTACCATCCGCGCGCCGATTATTTATCGCGAAATTTCCATTTCCGATAAGCAGCCGCGCGGGCAAAATGCTACCGTTCGCGAGGATCGGCGATTGGTTGCAGTGTAATCCGGGTTTGTGGGAGCCATTGGAAAGCTGAAAAAAAATCTTGCTCGCGACTGCTGCGGCTTAAAGTCGGGAATGAATTAGAAACCGATTAATTCCAAAGTAATTAATCAATGATCTTCAGAAAAATATGAGAAACCCTTTTTTGTCGTCCAGGAAAGAAATAAAGTCGAAAAAAAGATTAACAAAAGATCCTCTATATTACAAAAAAAAAAAAAAAAATTTTATTGATTTTTTGGATACCGCAATGATATTGGCAATCGCTCAACCGAGCTTAATTGAAGCATCAACTTAACTGGTTCGCTGTAAAACATGTCTTTGATAAGAGGACTTGTAAAACGACATGCATCTATCAGTCTTTCCAATTGGTAAGATTGTTTAGATGTGTCACAATAAGAGTCATCAATGACACCTGCTTGAATCAGCTCGTGTAAATTAATTTCAACGGAATCAAAAAAATCTACTTCAATAAAAAGAATTTATAAGAAAATGTTCGAAACTTTTAGAAAGTATTTCAAAGAATACGCGTTAACATGCGTGATTATAACGGTAATAGTTTTTTTTTTTTGGACAATGTAAAATGTACCACTGCATAAACACGTTAACAACGTCAGAAAGCTGATAATAAGCTGTTTTTCTTGCACTTTTAAAACGTTTAAGTGGTTCAGATAATTTTCCAAACGAGTTAAATCGCGCGTACTGCCGACCCCTTATTGAATAATAAGTAAAGCGAATAATCCTCTTTGAAAATTGAACCATTAACTTATGCAGCCCGCGTGAATCGACTAATAAATAACGGCGACTGGGCGAGCTATCTCAAAATTAGTCCCGCAGCGATATCAAAATTCATTACGTAACGATAAATAATCGCGGACGTATTCCAGTTAGCAAAGAAAATTCCCCGAGCTGGCTTTTACACCTTTCTAAAAATTCCTCGGTTATGCGCGACGGCGAAAAATCATCATAACTATAAATTATAAATCATTGTCAATCTCGCTATTAAAATGATTCGCCAGCTTTCTCCCGGCGCGTCATAAATAAATCATTGCCTGAATGGAAACGGAGGAGCCCTCCCCCCCTCCCCTCGGCAGAAAATGAGGCGACAGCTGCGCGCGCTGGCTGCAGCGTTCGCGTTTCGGCCTCGGATATTATACAGTCCTAACGAATCCGCGTGTTGGGATTTACACAGCGCGTCCTTGACAGTTCTCGGAATTCCCGGCACCGTTAAATTTCCGCCTCGCTGACTTTAAATATATATATATATATATAAGACGGCGATCGAGTCGCGCTTTTTAATCTCGCGCTTATCGGGGAGGGAAAAAGCAGTAGAAAGTCAGGCGAGGATCTGTAACGGGCGAATAATTAAAGCGGCGAGAGCAACAGACGGCATTGCGCGACGGAGAAGGAACTTTATGTCGGAGGGGAAAAGTCCGTTTATTATAGAGGTTTTTGCTTTTCAGATAAGCGCTTAAAAGGAGCATTCATTCTTTCGGGCAAATTGAGTTGCGCGAAACGGGTGTAAAGTACTCCGTTGGCTTCGTTTCTGGTACTTATCTAACGCCGGCTTTCTTACCGGGTAAAAGCGCGCATTGGCAGCGGTTAACGGGATCGAAGCCTTTTTTACATATATTGCGGCCATAATTTATTCCGATATAAATTGGAGGAAATATATACGGGGCAGAGATATTCCAACATTTCCAGACCTTCGCTGATTATCGTCTTTATAAGAGAAACGAAATTTTTCAGTAGAAAAAGTCCGCATTGGTAAGACTGCTCAAGATTGTAGTAAAATACTTCTTCGCTATCGGCTTCTAATTTCTCATTCTTTCGTGAGTATCTTCTGGCCTGGTGAGCACTATTTTAATGCCTTTACAGACTTTTCAAATTACTTTCGAGTCGCTACGCAGCTTTTACTTTTTGTAATTAGATAACAAAATTTCCTTCTGCGTTCTAATTTTATGAGATTTTAGAACTTTCTTGAAAAATTAACAAAGCAAATATCGCGCAGGTTTATGGCGAAAAAAAAATTTTTTTTCTCTAAGGAAACGAGAAAAACATGTATTTTCATCGCAGGACATAACAAACTCAACAATTTCGCAGCGAGGAGTCAACTCGCGGTCGACTCTCGCAGTTAGCGTTAATTGAGAAATGGAAGGGTTTTGAGTTTCCTTCCACCGCGAAAAAGAAAAACTGGCGTATCTCCCGCGCCTACCGAGGGATCTCTCGCCGCGATAATCTTACCGCAGCCTCGAGTTTTTTGCGGCGGTATTTTTCGGCGAGCTGCGCACCTGACGTTATCTCGAGAATAATAGACGTGAATCGCTGCGATAAAGATGTTCTATCGCTAATCTTGGCCTGTCAACTCGTTCTTGGCAAGACAATCTCAATCGTACCAGTTTTCTTTGAACGTTTGTTCCTTCAGACGTTTTACCTTCTTTATTCACTCAAGATTATTATTATAATATGCGATAAATGTTACTTACGATAAAGAAAGGCTCGTGCAGTACTCACCTGTAAAAACAAGAGAACATTATTATTTGAAAATTATTACTAATAATAACTAATAATAAATAATGTGCTTCCTAAATGCTAGAGATTTGATCAAATAAGCTAATGCATTCGATGCGATTTGTTTTTAATTCACGACTGGATCTCATATATGGAAAGTGCGCTCTTATTATACAAATATTAACGATAAATATTATTCTCCAAGGATATGAAAAAGTATACGAGTTCAGTTAGTGAACCGTTTTATTTAATTAATCTTAGGAAGCAGTATTGAAGTGTTCTCGCAGCTGCGATCGAGAGACGAGTGTGTCCTCGCGAGGTGCTCCTTCATTACTGCTTTTCATTTATTAAAAATAAAAGAGCCCCCATAGCGTCGCTAATTCCTCTTCTCATTTCAAGCTCTTACTTACAATTGATAAGCTTTATTTTTATTTGCTCAATACATGACGTCTCTTTTGAGAGAGCTGTCGATCCTGCAGCCGACCGTCCGCAGTCAGGTCTTTGTTTACCTGTCACTCTCATTGAAAAAAAGGTTCCTCTCCTTACGAGAAAAATCCTCTCAATATTTACGCTAGCGGAATTTCTATTTAATAAGAAAAGGATTCTGCTCCTCTCAAATGGATTTCTATTTAGTTGGAAAAACCGTAATTTTGTCTGAAAATGAAATCTATTCCTGACAAACAATATTCCTCTTATTACAAATAGAAATTCCGCTGATGTAAATATTGAGAGGATTCTTAATGTTCCTCTCGTTAGAAGAGGATCGTTTTTTCAGTGCTCCTTTTATTATTAAATCACTGTAACAGTAGCACTAAATCTCAGCTGATTACGTTCGATCAATTTAATGAAGCGTGGTTCCGTTCCTCTAAAACCCGACGCGCTTCTGCAAATAAAATAATCGCTTTTGTCGAGTGTGCCGTAAGATATTTTCTCTAGGAGAGAGGCGCATTTTTCGCAGCTAATTTAACGGCTCCGGACGCCGAAACCATTGATTTGCAATTAAATTGCGCCTGTCTGCTTTGCAATTGTATCCAGTTATTTTAAATACAAGTTAATAAGAGCGTATTGATTTTAAGCGTTTTACGGCCCAACGATAATGAGCATTTCATTAAAGTTTATTTGTAAGTTAATAGCGCGCTCGTTCGCGAGGCATCTGCGCAAGCGCGCTCTCGCGCCGAAGAATCGCTGTTCCGGAGCGCGAAATTTAACGGCCGGGGTTAATCAAAGTCTTTATTGTACCGGAGTAAATTGTTTCTTCCTGCGCAATTACGCGCGACAATTTACCCAATGGGATTAAAGGAGAACGCCAAACTTATTCGGCAGCTCGGTAACAAACCGGACATTTAATTGCCCCTCGACTCCCCTTTTCGGCTAGATGCACTGTAGAAAACGTAATTTGTTTAAATTTAAAAGAAATTAACCGGCGCGATGGCCTGTAAATTAGTTAATACCCAGAAAGAACGCGGTCGCAGCGGAATTTGTAGCGCTCCGCGAGCGTAGGAGGGTAAAAACGAGCAGCGAACGAGCGAGGCAGCGCGCGGAGAAGGAAAAAGAGGATCGGGCGCGAGCAAAGAAGCAGAGAAGAAAAAAAGAACAAAGCCGCTTGACAGTTTCGTCACGGAGAAGCGTTAACCGCACCTTAAGGCGGTTATATTGCCCGGAGGTTTGCGTTCGAGGAGTCGGCATGCGTTATACGCGTTATAACTCACCGGTGAGAGCCGTAACTCACGGCCTTCCTCTCTTTCTCCCGTGCTTCTTCGGTAGACAGGGCGGAGCGCCCGTCATCTTGACTTCTTGATCCGCGAGATTGCCGCGCGCCGGCTTACATCGAGCCACGACTCGAGCGATTCCCTTTTTTATTTCGTTGTACGGATTTATTGAATGGGAGAGGGGATTTTGGGAAGAGGGCAGTCTGCTGCTTTCTTTACGCAGTCTGAGAGTCGCGGTCGTCGATGTAAAAGAGCGACTCGAGAGCTAAGCGAAGGAAAATAGACGTAAGAGAGCGCGCGCCGAGAGGCGAGGCGAGGCGGAGAGAAGAGGGAGGTCAGGTCGGCGGCACTTAGCTCGCTTTTCAAAAGTGACTCTATAAAGCTAAACGGGGTTTCTCTTTATCTCGGTGCAGGTACACATGGAAGGCCTGTCTCTCTCTCTCTCTCTCTCTCTCCCGCAGATTCAGATCGATAAAGCGCTGGCTGGCTCTCGTCGAGTCTCGTTACGTGCTCGAGTTCCTCAACCGGTCTGTCGTCTTTTGCCTGGGACGTCGGCGCTCCTCCTACTTTGCTCAATTTTCCCTCGCTTTCCGCGACACCCCGTGCACCTATAAGACACGAGCACACCTGCGACTCCTCGCGGGACGTTAATTGGACAATGCGGCTTTTATTACAATATTCGCGCGGAATTCAACTCCATTCGCCGTCGCGCGAGTTCATTTCGGGAGTTCGACGCCAGAGACGAGAGAGAGAGAGAGAGTAATTTTCTCGAGAGTTAGTGCTAAATTAGCTTGTTATATATTTATCCCTAAAGAAGCCGGACGATACGCATCTTCATCCACTCGTCTCTCCTCTCTAAGCGCGGCCTCTTTCTTTTTGCTTCCCTCTTCCAGGCTGCGGACATCAAGCGGCCGGTGTTTATCCTCGTTTTATATCTTTGTAACGAGGATATCGGGACCGCTCCTCTCTGTCCCGTTGCCGCGGGCCTCGCGGCGCGCAGATCTGCCGCGATAAAGGTATCATCGACGGATATATATATATATATATATATCGATTAAGCGCCGCGCGGAGCCCCGACGACAACGCGTTCGCGCGAAACGATTGTTTTCCCTTTAGCCCGCGGTTTCTTTTTTTTCGGCAAGCCAAAGATCGAGATAGGGCTGCCTCGATCGAGGGAGGAGTTAATGTTTTTATTTAGTTACGAGCCCTTTAAAGGTTGCACTTTCTCGATTTCGGGAGTTCTATCGTCGGAAAAGTATCTTGTTTTCTCAAGAACGCCTTCGAAGAACGGTTTCGCGATTTCGATAAACTATAAGGGCAGGCAGGCCCCTATAGTTTATTTATTCGCCTTGTAAGGTCTCCTGACTCACGAGGTCGAAAGATGCACCGTCCCGTTACCAATTATATGATGAATATTCAGTTTGACATAGAAATTTATTAACAACAAAAATACAATAGTAAACTTCTAATACAATTGCAATTAATGTGATTTATATTTGCCTAATAAATGATTAAATATATATTTTTGAGTTGTTGATTTTTTCAGATTTGTCTAATCTTTCTTTTCATTGGCCTTCTTTGCTTCCTGTTCAGCTTTCAAGCTACATTCGAGTACTCTAGCAGTAGTATCACAAGCGTCAACGCCAGCTGCAATATATTATTTATGTATAAAATGATTCTTATGCAAATTTTTATATGTTAAATTAATACTTACTGAGTTTTAAGCAACTCTCAGGGCCTTCCACCCAGCCTGCTGGCACAATAACGACTCCATCTGGGGTCATCTAAAAGAGTATTTAAATAATATTTTATTTCCTCTTTGAAATATAACAATTTATTTAACGGAAATTTAGAATTTCTACTCACCATTCCTTGTTTTTTCAAAACACACGCAGTGTAGCATCCAATTGTACGATCGATAAGCCAAGAGTTCGTTTTAACCATTTCTTGCAGTTTTTCTGTAAGTTTAAATTCAGCAATTTTCAGAAAACCGGAGGTCACTTATTTTTGTATATTATTAAATATATATCATAAAATTAATTTAACTTAATATTCAAAAAGAAGTAATAATTTTAAGAAAAAGGGTCTCTCACCTACATCCACACCGGATTCATCTGCGCATTCTGCTACTATTGCTGCAGCACTCAAGTCCATTAACTCCTGCAAAATATCAAATATACATATTCAAAAACTCATTGAATATTTGTTCTCTGAAAAGTTGTTATTATGTTCCAGTAAGCTCTTTATCACGGAAGTCTGGATTTTCAAGTATTTCGATCTACTTTAGATGGAGAATGGAAAAATAATTGTAAAATAAAATTGTATAAAACTTGTGAAATCGCATTGTCGTAACTGTACGTAAATGATATAACATTTTGTTTGGTATTATAATGTTGTGTAAATTAAATATTTATTTACATACGCCATAAGCACTGGCAAGGCATACTGCCAAGAAAGAAACAATCGACCTCATGTTGTATAGGTAGACTAATGAAACAGTGAATACCCACAGTTGCTTAGCAATCTTCTTGGTTTTCTTTTATATTGTGAACATTTTTTATTGATAATTATAGTTGAAGATATTTTGTCATTTTCTTTTAGAATATTCGAGCAAAATTTGATGCAATAATGATGAATTGTTAAGGCAAGAACGATTTGTTATCACTTTAACCCCTGACATGATTACACATCAGAACGTCAATTACATGATTACATGATTACATAACGGAATTTGACGCTCTTTGACTGACTCCAAAATCTAAAGTCAGAAATGGTTAAAAATATTAAAATTATTTTAAATGAAAATAATAAGACAGAAAAATGCTACTCTATTTAAGTATTCATAATTAAAATTATCATTAATCATTAAATATAATTAAAAGATTTTCTGAAAAAACCTCACCTTCACATCATATAATAAATTAAAATGTAAAAATAAAATAATCGGATTAAATAACTTTAAAACCTATATTGATTTACATTTGATACGAAATTATTAGAAATAACAAATCATTCTTGCATTAACAATTGATTATTATTGCATCATCATTTTGCGCGAAAATTCTAAAAGAAAATGACAAAATATCTTCAATTATAATTATCAATAAAAAATGTAAGATTGCAAATTCAGCGAGATATTATTCACAGTATAAAAGAAAGCCAAGAAGATTGCTAAGCTACTGTGGATATTCACTGTTTCATTAGACTACCTATACAACATGAGGTGCATTGTTTTTTTCTTGGCAGTATGCCTTGCTTGTGCTTATGGCGTAAGTAAATAAATATTTAATTTACAACATTATAATACCAAACAAAATTTTATATCATGGACGTACAGTTACAACAATATGATTTCACACGTTTTATACATATTTTATTTTACAATTATTTTTCCAATCTCCGTCTAAAAACACTAAAGTAAACACTTGAAAATCCAGACTTCCGCGATAAAGAGCTTACTGGAACATAATAACAACTTTTCAGAGAACAAATATTCAATGAGTTTTTGAATATGTCTATTTGATGTTTTGCAGGAGTTAATCGACTTGAGTGCTGCAGAAATAGTAGCAGAATGCGCAAATGAATCCGGCGTGGATGTCGGTGAGAACCCTTTTTCTTAAAATTATTACTTTTTTTTGAATATTAAGTTAAATTAATTTTATGAGGGGATATGCTACATTCTATTTATTTTTTCATATTAAATCAATTTACTGGGTGAAAAATAGCACATTGTGCAACAAGGGGAGAAAATGAGCTCTATCTAGTGAGGGTGAGGTATTCGCCTTCGGCGCCCTCGACTCCGACTCGCGCTGAAAATACCTCACCCGAGTCTGAAATACCTTTTCTCTCCGTGTTACACACCGTGTTTTTGTCAACGAGGGCATGGAAGGCCCACATTTGGTGTTAGAAAGTTGGGTAGATGATCGTGCATTTCAAATCGTGCACAGAAATAGTAAAAAATAGTTTAAAACAGAAAAAAAAATTTGTTTTGAAAAACTTTAAAAATAAGAAAAAAGTGACTTTTATCCGGTAAACCCCTCCGGTGGCGGGGGAAAATAACATTTTCACTCTAAAGGAAATATATCATTTTTCCCCGCTCGGATAAATAATTTTGTCAAACGTTTAAAATACTCGATTTTCTACGCTACTTTCTAGCGCGAAATGAGGGCCATTTCATGCCTGAGTTGGGAAATAATTATTTTTATTTTTAATAATATATAAAAATAAGAGACCTTCGGTTTTCTGAAAATTGCTGAATTTAAAATTACAGAAAAACTGCAAGAAATGATTAAAACGGACTCTTGGCTTATCGACCGTAAAATTGGATGCTACACTGCGTGTGTTTTGAAAAAACAAGGAATGGTGAGTAGAAATTCTAAATTTCCGTTAAATAAATTGTTATATTTCAAAGAGGAAATAAAATATTATTTAAATAACTCTTTTAGATGACCGAAGATGGAGTCGTTATTGTGCCAGCAGGCTTGGTGGATAGCCCTGAGAGTTGTTTAAAACTCAGTAAGTATTAATTTTACATATAAAAATTTGCATAAGAATCATTTTATACATAAATAATTTTTTGCAGCTGGCGTTGACGCTTGTGATACTGCTGCTAGAGTACTCGAATGTGGCTTGAAAGCTGAACAGGAAGCAAAGAAGGCAAATGAAAAGAAAGATTAGACAAATCTGAAAAAATCAACAACACAAAAAATATATTTAACCATTTATTAGGCAAATAATAATCACGTTAATTGCAATTGTATTAAAAGTTTACTATTGTATTTTCGTTGTTAATAAATTTCTATGTAAAAATGAATATTCATTATATAATTTGTAACGGGACGGTGTGTCTTTCGACCTCGCGAGTCAGGAGACCTTACAAGGCGAATAAATAAACTATAGGGGCCTGCCTGCCCTATACATATACTTCTAACTGCCGGCCGTACTTGAGAAAAAATTATCGGAAAATGTGTTTTTTTTCTCGTCCACTTTAACGAGCCAATAAGTCTCCATTTCGCTCAAGACTCTCACCGCGAGATCAGAGATTAACCGATTTTTCCGCAATAACTGCATCGATTGACACGCGCGACGCGGCCCGTAAAGAGAGCCACCTGCGAAAATTACGTATAGCCACGAGGCGACGCCGCCGATCTTAAACGCTCCTGCTATCGACTCGGCGATCTTAATGATCGACAAGCGATACCGGCCCATCGCACTTTTCTAATTTGCCGACGCGAACGCGCGCCCATCTTTGCCCATTTGTTGCCCGCGAGTAATTACCGTTATTATTGTAGCCTGGGCGACCAAGTCCTTTGGCATTTTTTTCTGGCACGATCGACACCCGGGTAATGGCGCTACACGGCTTACTCGGATTTCTTCACTTTTTAGACGATTACTCGGGAGCTGAGATGCACAGACGCCGATAAGGAGTTGGAGCGACGTAAAGATTGATTCGCTTGCAAAATTGTCAGCGTATAAATACACAAATGCACTTTTCACGCAGAGCATTTTGAAATTGGATATTTAAAAGAATGAATCAAGTATTGATTTAAAAGTTAAAGCAAATGGGGATCACGCGATGGAAATGATGTATAAAATATGCATAAACCGTTAGTGTACAATAATTTACCGTAAAACTATAAATCAAACTTTGTTTATTGGAACGAGAACTGTTCACGTTGCTTTGGAATTTCGCGCTTTGAACGATTCAACCACCGTATACAATGCACGAAGAAAAAAAAAGGTTGCGCGCTCGCAGCGCACGCAACAATGGCCAGAGAGCCGCTTGAGAATGCGCGCTGCAAAACTCGAATCGGTCGGAAAAAATAAACCCCCCCATCTAAAAAATACATACCTTTTTCAATATAAATCTAAACTGTCGAATCGCGCAACGGCGCGCGAGATCGCTCAAATGAGAGAGCAAAGAAAAAGAGAAAAAGCGGGGGAAGGAGAGAAAAAAAAAGAGCGCGCGAGTGCGATTTGATTTACGCCCCTCCGGGCGGTTTTATAGATTTCCAAGTGCCTTAACGAGGCCGCGCTCGCGCGCTCTCAAAAACAATATCGTCGGCGCGACGGCGCACACAACAAAGGGATATCGATATAGGCCGCCGCCCCCCGGGGCTAATTAGCGCTAATTGGTAATAATGTACGCAGGCGCCGATCGTGCCGCGCTAATTCAAAGATAGGCCACCGCCGCCGAGCGCGCGCTGCTCCTTTTGCCGAGATTACGTATACAAGTTTCCAACAAGGATGATGAGAGGTAGAGAGTTTTTAATATACATTGAAAATCAGAGGTAGTTAATTATTGGAAATTATTGAAAATGCGAGTTCAAAACTGGGGATGTGCGAAGAAAACAATTTTTAAAATTTCGAAAATCAACTTGTATTTCAGCATGAGCATCTGTCGTGACGAGATTCTATCATTTTATATTAAGATTCGAGAAGATAATTCACGCGTGTTTAAAAATTCATTTAGATTCTGCATTCGCTTATAAGCTATAGCGAAAAACTAAATCGACGACTGATAAGCGGCTCGAAGAACGATTCCCGATTCAGTTTAATGGCTTTCGATTCGCTCATTTGTTGCTCGTAATTATTGTAACATCTAATTGGATTATCTAAGCCTCGCAGAATGTTCCTTCCAACGTAATTTATAGCAAATTAGACTTGCCTCTTCCCGAGGAACGAGGAAAGCATCGATAAATCAACAATAACTTTAACAATCGATAAATTTCCCGGGTTTTATTTAAACGAAATCAATTTTAACAAGTCCGGCCAATCTAACTGAGCGCGGCGCATTCCGCCGGTTCGCGCAATTTTTCTCATCCCCCAGATATATATATATATATATATATATAACTCACCTCTCGACTCTCTCTCTCTCTCGAGACAGGTATGAAAACGCACCTTATCCCGCGTATCGATCTTGAAAAGGAAATCGGAAACGGAATTTTTCGCGCGATAACGAAACTATTCGCCGTCAGCTCTCCTTTTGGACCTTTTCTGTCTGCGAGCTGCTGCTGCTGCTGCTCCGCTGGATACGCAATTACCGCTGCTGTAAGTTCAGGGGATCTTCTTTTTTTTTTTTTTTTTTCTTTCTTTCTATTTTCCGTATACAGCCAGGCCAGACGATCACAAGATAGACGCGGTTTATTTTGTTGACTTGCAGCTCTCGCGCGTCGAGCGTTCGGATTGTGCTTTTATTGCGGGCAGCCGAATGAAAGAGTATTAAGAGCTGCGCGGCCGATTCTTCTTTAACATCGGGATGAATAACTGTAAATGCGAAATCGCTTTTACATTTTGCTAGTTTGTGTTCTCCCTCGCGGTTTACGTTTCCTGCGCGTATTTCTTCGGCGGTGCGGTAATACATAATATTCAAATAATAAAATATTGCTGGTTGCTCGCGATGAAAATAAAAATGATTCGCTTATAATTATACGCAAACCGTTGCAGCTGCTAGTTGGACGTAATAAAACTGGCATTTCTCTTTTATTTATGTTACGTGCACGCAGATCTTGCCGATTATACACAATTTTTATAAAAGAATTTTATTGTTTTAAGAATCGAAAATGTCTAATCTGAAACCTTTTGATCATTCGCAGCTTGTATAAATTAAATCTGCGCTTATACCCAAAGCGTTCTCAATAACCCGATGCATAACAACAACAACAAAAGATAAGCATGCAGCCTCTCGATAAATAACCGCGTCTTAGCAAAAAATGAGCCTCGACTCGCGTCGAATGCGCTGTCGCTCGTCGTCCAATAACTTCATTGTCAGCCGGTGTAAGAAAAAGCGAGCCACCGCGTCTCGGGCCGCCGCGCTGATAAACCGAGCAACGACTGCCTCCTTCAGCGGTTGTCACATTCTCGAGTGAGATGAATCATTATCATCGGGTAAGTTTTTGCGCGCGCCGGTGCCGATCGAGCGTCGATGAAAGCTCGACGCGGATACTAACCGCTTTATACGTCGGTGAGTTTTTTTTTTGCGATTCTCGCGTGTCGGTCCATTGTGCTTTTTTACTTTTATTGAGAAAAACTTAAATATTTCCCGACCTTCGCCTCGACTAAAGGGAAGTCTCTAAGAGTAAAATCGAAGAATAAACGGCAAGTATATCACGCGAAATGGTAGCGCTAAATCTTGAGAGGCGCTTGCGATCCATTGCTGTCCAGCGCGGTCCTTAGAAGCGCGTCCATTGAATCGGCCTCCTCCCCCGAAAAAGCGGGGTGCCTTTGTCCGGCGCGGCATGAGGTCGATTATCTCGGGACCGGAAGCCCCGGCCGCGGCCGTTCAATCAAAACGACGGATGCGCTAATAACGCGAATCCGCCGCAATTATTAATCGCGCGGCCCGTCGTGAGTAACGAGCGGTAGCATCGGGTGCATGTATACCTGCGTGCACTGTGTACTCCTATACTCCGCCGGGCTTCGGATCCGCTTACCGAGAAAAGGTGGCGCTCGAGGCGCCAGGGGGGTCAGGAGGCTCCTCTCCAGACAATGGGGCCCCGAGTTTCGCAAACGCTCGACCGATGCACAATGAGTGCAGAGCCAAGAGCTACAATTTCACGCATTTTTCGCTTTCCGGATAGAGGAGCGTGTTATCCGAGCGGCCGCCGCCGCCGCCTGATTTACGCTGATTGCCGCTCGTTAGTTTCCTCCGTTTCGATCCCAGTCCGAGGGGTTTTCGCTCTCGTTTCAAATCCCTTCGCTAAAATAAAGAGCGTATCAACGCGAAGCTCGGCGCGGACGCCGGCGGATCGTCATCGAGCTCGGCCTCTCCGAGCCTCGGCGCATATATATACGCACACTTAAAATCAATAGCCCGCTTACAAGGAAATACACGGGCCCAATCCGACAGATCTCGCCTCCTCACAATGGTCCTTAACGGCGCGAGGCGCCGCGGCGTAAATATCGCGGCGTAAATCGCGCGCGCGAGCTCGCGGCTCTCTCGCCTCGTAAATCCGGCGAGTTTACGCGCGCGCCCAGTGCGTATTTTCTCAGGCGCACGTGCCTGTGTACGGGGCTGGCGCATTGTGTCGCTGCGGCGCGAGGCGCCCACGTGCGATGCTAATGTCGACGCGATAAAGCAGCGAAAGCCCGGGGGGGGAGGAGGAGGACGTGTAATATCGCGCCGGGCCGGCCGGCTCGTTCTTTTCATCCCCGACGTCTCCTTTATCTTCTTTCTTTGCTCGCGCGGATTTTCCTTCTATTTCTCTCTCTTCTCCTTCGCCGACTGGCTGTCCCTTCGAATCTTATCAACGGCGGGGAGAGACTTTAGGGCTCTGTCGCCGCGGCGAATAAATTTTCACGAATTATTACGAGCGACGAGGAGCTCTGTCGTTATTTCCCGATTTTCACCGGGGCATCGGAAATTAATTTTTCAAACGAGCATAAGTGTTACCACTCTACCGTTCCGCCTCCATCTGTATACGCGCCTATCGAAAAAGCGCGCGTGCGGGGCTACAACGTATTATAACGGGTGTAAACAGAAACCGCACGACCGCAAATCTCGCCGAGAAATTCTTTCGCAGATGCGACGAATAAAACTTACTTCGACCGCAGAGCGCGGAGCCGTTTCCGAACGGGTCCGAAGCGAATTTTAGCAATCTCGGGCCGGTAATATCGATATGATCGGAAATCCCGAGTAATTTCGCGCCTACGCCGTTCTTCTGCGAATGTTCTAAGGCTTGCATTTTTTTTTTCTAAAAATAATCAATCTAACGTTTGATTCAAATCAACTCTCGAGTTCCCGTGTAAATTTCAAATAAAAATAGCTACCTTTTGTCGCGTATCATAAAAGTTGAAAATTCAGAGAATCGCGTAACTGATACACGGACGCTTTGCAAGCGTCTCGTACCGCATATGTCACCTGTGTGCCACTAGAGAACTTAATTCGACCGCAGCGAGAGACCACAAACAAATACCGGCTTTTCCGAGAATTTAACGGAGAGGCCGGGAAGCAAAAAGAATATACTTGAAGTATCAATTAAGCGAGACTCAACGGTCGGTGTGCAGCTCGTTCAAACGCCTAGCGATTATTATTATACGTTTTCACCGCAGGAGACTCGTAAATGGCCCTTTTATTAGGTAGCTTAAATTATTATTACGTAGCGTTGAAAGGCGTTTTCATTTAGACAAAGATTTAATAGTTAATTAAATAAATACTTGCGGGTCACTAACTTTTTACATATGGTTGCAAAAATTTATTAGTTTTTAAAGTGTATTTCATTAAATCTTTTTAAGTGTTAATTCAGTCCAATCCTTCCGGGCTAAAAACTTTTTCTGATTCAGATGTGCAGAACGTACGCAGATGTTGAGTGCCTGCCACATAAACCGACTCGTAAACGCCTGCCCTAAAACTACTCGTCAAAACGAAAATTTTTGCTTGACGTTCGCGCGAGTCGCTTGGCTCGGAAAACAAAGGAAGCTCGAAAACAAATATAAAAAAAAAAAAGAACTGAATTGCGGAAAGCGCTCGAGCTGGAGCGAAAGTAGCCGAACACATGTTGCGGCTGTACGCGCGCAGGCCGGGAATTACGCAACGCATACATATCCCGAGGCAATCGAGAAAGCAGATCGATCCGAGCCCACCTCTTCTCCCCCCCCCCCGCTCCTGGTTGCAGCTTCGCTCGGAAAAGTGAGAGCGAGGAGACGAGCCGTGGGAAATTTCGAGGATGCATTGCCAGCCGCATACCAGCGAAAACGCACGCGGCTGAGGTCCACTACTGTCTTGCGCGCGCTGATACACTCGGAACGATTTTCCGGCGTAACGCGCGCTGCGTGGCTCGGGCTTTATTGCTTTCTTTCTCGTATTAGATTCGCACGGGTAGTGTCGGCGGATGCGCGAGCAAAGTAGACGGTGATATGTGCTTTTACAAAACCCATGAGACTGAGAGAGAGGGAGATGTTTTTAATTTGAGTACATAAAAGGTGCTATAACACGAAATAAGCATACTATAAATTTATATGTATATGTATGTACGAAAATATCACAGTCTGATATTACAGACATCTTAATACTATAAATTACGAAAACAAATAATAAATTATATACATAAAAATATTGCGTACAATATGATGTCAGAATATTAATAATATTATAAAGGCACCGTAAGTCGAGTCGTTAAAATTGATGAGATAAACGCTCGCAAAATTAAATAAAATAAGATAACAAATACATATTAAATTGATTAGCCAGAGTACCTATATCAATCAAGAATGAAAAATTACACATCATACATGCACACCTAACTACATACAACTAAACACATCCATCCCTTAAATATACTCACGCTTAAAAAGAAAGAAAAACGGAACAACGCAGAAAGGAATTTGATAAGCAGCACCGATATTAGATAAACTAACGCTCTCGAAAAAAATGAGATAGAGCGTGAAACGCTCACGAGGGAGAGAGAAAAAGAGAGACAGTAGTTTTGTCGGCCGTCAGCTAAACTTGAGGGAGGATCACTTCAAACAGAAGATATCAGCAACAGTCTCCGAACGAGCACATCGATCGGGAATCATAACCGTGAACAAGAAACCTACTTTGTCGGCCACGAACGCGCAACAGCGCGCCAGACGCCCGCGCCAGGCCGACGCACCCCAGCACGTTCAATGAGGAGGGAAATACGCCGGCGGAAATCGAATGAGCCCGGCACCGAGCGGCTGGAAGCTGTAATTACTCTCCCTCTCTCCCTCTTTCAAAATACATTTGAACAAGCTCGTGAGTTATGTCAGATATGCGAGATACCTCGCTCGTTGGACACCGAAATACCCGACCTTGACAGTACATTAGAGAGATTCGTAATATGTTTACTGATGATACTGTTGCCGAAAAGGATACGATTTTTAATTCAATGGAATAATTTGTAAAACGGAAAAACCGAAATTCGCGATTTTGATGCAGCTTTAAAGTTGTCGAAAAAAACTTGAATTCTGCACGGCTAAAATCATTATTGATTTAACACGATGAAACGGGCATTTTCATTCTAAATTTTTGCAATAATATAAAATACGATCTCTCCAAACAGATAAGCGCTAAACTTTCACGGTAAACTAATACCATCGATCTTATCACCCCGTCGGCGAATTCCCGCTTTATCATAAAACTCTCAATAAGCGATCGCGCCCCAAAAGTGACCTCACCTCTCGCGAGGCGCGTTAATTAACCGAGAAAGAAGTCGCAGCCGCGGCACGCACTCGATCGCGCAACTGATTTTTATCGGCACTCGAAAGCCGATCCGATTCGCGGATTATCTCGCCGACGGGGAAAATAATATTGTGGTTAGAAGCTCAGTCGATTCCCACGTCTGCTTCATTTCATAATTGGGGATGTTTCTATGCAGGCGCGCCTGATTGCGCAATGATTGACAATTAATTATTTTACTCGTTGCAAAGCGCGCTTTACAACAACAATAAAGATTCTCGAGTCGATCGGCAGTCATTTATACTGCTTCGGTTTTGTTTAGAATCTGAAAAATGAACGAAGAGCAAAACGGAATATCAAATAAATGTCAGACGATCAAAATTTAGCGAAAAATTACAAAAAAACGAATTTTAGCAGAGTTACGAAATACGACGCGACAAACCGATCGGCCAGGTAGGACAAGCAGCCGTCCCCACAGCTGACAAAACGAGAGCGAGCCACTCGGCTCGCAGGTCACGAAGTCGTCGCGCGCGTCGTATCTCCCCGCTCGCAAAATCGGGCGCTATATATGACGCGGTCACGGATGTCAAGTCGTGGGAAATCCCCCGACTCGCGGCCGATGCACCTACATATACACGTACCGTATACGTACATTCTAATACCCGCGTTTAATCTAAGATCGAGCTCATAAATGCTGGCGCGGAGATCTCTCCGGGGCATTGGCGCGGCCCCGCGCAATAATTTACCGCGGCGGCGGCCGCGAGAAAAAATCCCTCTGCCCAGAGAGATTCGTCGATTCTGGACAGGCGTTGCGTTCCTGTGGATACACGGCTCCGCGGGATTCTTTGTTCTTTGGGAAATTTCGCTGATAAAGGCTCGGGTTTCATCTCGGGCGTGCAAAGCTTCTTATTGATTTTCTGACGCAGCCTTTTCTTCTGGAGGCTATTTCGTGAGATATTTGCTTATTTTCTTATACTTACGAGGAGAGGCTCGAACGTTTCGTGGCTTTTTCTTCGGGTTTCGATAAAATCTTGGGAAAAAATCGCGGTTTCTTTAATAAATTTACGACAATTAGATTTATATTAGTGCTGTAATTTACGGGATTCTATAAAGGCGAGATCGAAGTCATTTATCAAAAACGCCTTATGAGATTAATATTATAGTTGCAGCGAAACGAAGACTTGAAAACTGCATTGCGTCAAAGTTGTTGCGATTCTTTAATATTTGGAAAGGTAATACGTCTTTCATCTACTTAAACGAGAAAAAACGGCGAGACTTGTATTTAGAAGAACTAATGTGTGGATGATAAATAACTCACTAGATAACGATAAATCTAGCCACGCTGTACAATTCCATTAATTAATTTGTAAATTATATCTGTTCTAAAACTATTTCGCCCCAAGTATACCTAAACGACAAAATACGAGCCTTGCCTGTGTTTACAGTCACGTCAAATTTCGATTCACGTGCGGGGATAAAAATTTATCGCCGACGCTCGACCTTAAGTCTGGGAATAACGCGCCGCACAAGACGCGAACACGATCGTCTCGTCGAGCGGCGCATCGACGCTACCCCCGGCAGCCTGGGACGAACGAGAGATTTCGTAACGGCAGAATTTAGCGGGACGTTGAAGAGCAGCGCAGACCGCGAGAGCACTCCACGCGCGCGGCCTTAAAATTTGTAAAGGCAAAGGAAATCAATTGGAATGGTAGTGCGCGCGGGGGATCGCGCTTCTGCCACTTGCCGATAATTGCGCGCGAAGCTTCATTCATGGGAGATTAACGGGGGGAAAGGGAAAATCGGATCGGATTTATCGCGGCGAGTTGAATTTTCCTGAAAAAAAAAAAAAAAAAAAAGAAAACGTTGCGCGCACGGCAGACAATACGCACTAAAAGGAACAGTAACTCGCCGCGCGGCGCGGTAAACGATATGTATTCTTTCGCAAAGGAGGACGGCGACCTAATAGGCCACTTGATTGTCTTTTCTATTAGCCCACGTGTACGACACGGAGTTATTACTACTTTAGACGGCGGCGCGAATTATGTAAGAGCCCTCTTGTAAATCGGTAAAAATCTCGCTACCGCCGCGGCTGCTCGCGCACTCGTAAAATTAATTTAAGCCCGACGGACAAACTTCCCGCTGGGCGAAATGAACGCGCGCCTGAATGCCCGGGTATCAGAGAGCCTGTCGTATATTTTTCCGAGCTAAAATGCTGCCCCGTAAAAAGCTCCCTCTTTTCGTGGAATTCCAAGCGCTCGTATAACATATATATATATAAATGCGCGATCTTTCTTGCCGCCGAAGCGAGGGATATATGCCAATGCGTTGGGTAGAGAGACCGGTGAATTTTTCAATTTGCAAAACAAATTTCGAAATTCTTTCGTATTAATGCACAATTGAGATCAAAAAGTCAAGTCAACGTCGATTTTTCGATCCAAAACGAATGATCGATCTCAATTGCACACGACAACCACAACGCACTATACCCAAATCAGCGTGAAAACAAAACTCGCGACTAAAAGAAAACAGCACGCACAGTTAAAAACGTTTTCAGCAGCGGCGACGGCGGCCGTCCTTCCTTTATTATCAGCAATAGCGTACAACTCATTTGCCTCCTCCTCCCTCCTCCGGCAGCGGGCCGCCCTGCTTATCGTCGCTAAGCCGAGGACTCGTAATAAATGCACGCCCCTCGATCTCTCTTCGCTCTGCTACCGCTCTGCCGTCGGATCGCGCCGCCGCCGCCGGCGGCGGTGGCAGCCTTCGTTCAAACTGGTTCCGCGCCGAGCGCAAATTAACTTTCCGCGGGAGAGAGAGAGAGAGAGAGAGCGCGGCATCATCGGCCGCCGCTTCTGCTGTCTGCCTGTTGCACAACGGAGCCGCGGCCCCGTCGGCGACTGACTGAAACCTGGCTAAGGGCTGAATTCGACCGGAATTGTCGAGCCCCGCGCCGCAATTTCGCTCCTGTCGACGAGCGAACATTTCGGGGATCATTGTAGTCGATTTAACGAGGTTCCTTGTTATTTTAATGGATCTAATATTTGCCGCTGATTGCGGGATGCTCAAGTTTAACGGCAATATTACCAGGTTAAAAATGTATAAATTTATTTCTGGTATATATATATACGCATTGCTTGGAATAAAATTTAGTTTTTAATCGGATTAAAAACAAACTCGATGTATCTCGCGTTATATTATTCAATTCAAACGGACAGCTACGCCGAAGCTTGCCAAAGGCCACTTACTAAACCGGCAGAAAGCCACAATAGCTAACAGCGTTAAGCTTCCATTGCCGTTCCCGGGAAGCTTTCAGGGATTCGATATGGACGCATATCACCGATGGAGTTTGCGCAGCGAAGTCCATCAGTGGACAAGCGAGCACGAGCCGATTCCGTAAACTGTCCATCAGCTGGTGTAGGCGTATCTCCCGATAATTAGCCGAGAGCCCCGGCGCGTAATCGCATCTCCGGAGCGCGCGCCGGTCGCGACTCTCTCTGCGCGAGAGTACACCCGGGCCAAGATTACGCACGATGCTCTCTCTCCCTCTCTCAGCCTCGCCCGCTTCTGTCCCGGCCGATGGCGCGCGCCCATCGTACACAGGCAAATTCAATCAGGTCGCCGAAGGGCTGTCAGTCCGCCCTGCGTGCAGCAGGCTTAGAAAATAAAGGGGTATCGATCGAATCTCTATGTGCAGGCGGAAGGGGGGAGGGGGGGGGGGAATGGAGGCAGAGATGGAGGGACGTCGTTGCCGGTCAAACAAAGGACGAGACGGGCATTTTTCGACGGGCGCCTCGTGATTTTTTGCCGAAGCGAGCTCTTTTGCACTTGCAATTATCGTTTTAATCATTGCTTACTTTCGGCAGCGAAGTTTCGGACAGTAAAGGGGCTGAATTTAAAGCTGGACGCATAAATTTGTTGGATTTTTTCGTTTCGTCCAATAATCTCGATGATTGTTTTTTAATCAAACGAGTATAAATTTTAAAAGACAAAAGGTAAATCAGCTCGATTAGAAAATGCAGAAACGACGATCTGTTTATCCTAGAAATCTCATAAATGTAGATTAAAACACATTTAAAAGTCGAAATATTCCCCTACTAAACTAATTATGCAATCCTGCACGACCGCAGGAAAGCTCCGATACCCACAACAAAAGGCCTCGGTCCTCCCGAGGGAAACAAGCATCTTAAGTACCAGCGAGCGTCCGGCAAAAAAAAAAAAAACAAGTCAGCGAGAAAGGGATGCCCGTGTGAGTATTACGTTATGTCCGCGCGCGCGCGCGACGATGAGGCTGCAGATTCAGCACGCACGGAGAGAGAATGTAAGCCGAGCGAGAGCGATAAAGATGGCAGATTATCGGCCGCGGCTCGAATATAATGTGCAATAAATTTTCCAGATGTTATCACCGCGACCCCCCTCCTCCCCCCCCTCCCGCCAACGTTTCTTACGACTTTATGAAATCGCCGGATGCCTTTTTGCGTAATTGACCGGCGCGCGAGAGTTCATCGACGCGGACGAATTAATTATATGTACGCGCGGGGCGAACTTTGCCGGTGGAAGGCTAATGAGTTTCGGCGCGGCCGATGATGAAAGCCGGGTGTTTTTCTTTAATTTAACTTCGCCCAAAGGTGAATTATCGGCAAATATAAATCTAGGAGATACGAGCAGCGCGCGGCCCGAAGCCGAGAGCGCGAGCTCGCGTTTCTGTGCCGATATCTGGAGGGGGTTTTTCAAAATTCACATATTCGTTTTGTAAGGATGAATAATAATCGCAGCTGCTGCGGCGGCGGCGGCGGTCGGCCGAGCTCGAGATAGTTTATAACTAGCCTTAAACGATACGCTCGCGATTTTTCCAGCCCGGGAGATCTTTAGATTCATCTGGAATCGGAATTTCTGATCGTTTTGCAATAGCCGTTAACGTGTATTTGTATATCGTATGATGCATATTTGCAAAGTCCAAACGAACCTTCCAGTGCACAGCGAGAGGAGAAAACTAATTTTGTTATTCCGACGTTTCAAGTGTACTATAAAGACAGCTTTAGCCAACGCTG
Organism: Ormyrus labotus; assembly: GCA_035582975.1. Classification (NCBI taxonomy): domain Eukaryota; kingdom Metazoa; phylum Arthropoda; class Insecta; order Hymenoptera; family Ormyridae; genus Ormyrus; species Ormyrus labotus. The sequence continues at coordinate 34,445 of JAWWEO010022859.1, read as the reverse complement.
ATGCCTACGATGGCGCTTATACACCTTTGTCAAATTTCCGGCTTGTATAATGTGAATACTATTTTGAAGAATGTACTACTTAGCGTAACAAAAGCCATTATTACATTATCTCCTCGAGTGTTCACAATCCATTATTGAAACGAACGCGTTTCTTCCGCCAAGAATGAAATTCCTTCGCGACTACCAACCTAAAATTCTAAACGCAAAGAATAATTCCGTTGTTCCAAAGATGAAAGGATACTGCAATGAATTTCATCAACAGCCATCGACGCCAAAAAAAAAAAAAAAAAAAAAAACACACACGGGCCCACGGCATCTTGGCTTCCCTCCCCGGCCGCTCTCGTTCTAAAAAAAAAAAAATGCAAATCCCGCTTATGTACTTACCGAGAGCTTAGCCTTCCAGCCTCCTCTTCCCTCGGCGGGGAGAGAGAGGACGGTAGATGCTCGCCGGTAGCCGTACGGAGATAAGGCGTAATGAATGCGATACTCCGCGGGCGAGATTTTTTTGCTCCCCATATAAGCGCGGAGTAACTCGCGGGAGCCATTGTTGGGGCTTCCATTAAGAGGGCGCGCTATCGAGGGCTCAAAGGCGAGAGAGCGCCCGTGGCCGAGGGATATATCTCGCGCGGGGAGTTCCGCAAATTTTCGATAGCCGAGGAGAGAGAGAGAGAGAGAGAGAGGAGCGTGGCGGGAGCCTTCGGCTTTTGACGGACATCCTGGAGAGCGGAGGAATTTGAACCGCTGCGGCTCTTACCTTCGCTCGGAATTTCTCTCCCGACCGCGCCGAGCGCCGTGGCGAAATCTTTTTTTTCGGAAAAGGGCAGACTGTTTTTGTACCGGCAAAGAGTGTTAATATACATTTTCGATCTTTTCCTTCAAATGTTATTCATTGGCATTTCCTTTTCTGTTGCAGATGGACCGGTGAACTGCGAGTCGCGGGTTACGTGCAAGTTCTTAAGCATTCTTTTTTAATATTATTAATATTATTGTATGGTAATCTCCTGCCAGCCTAACGGGTATTATAACCTTTTTTTATTCCTAATGTATTAGTATACAGTAGACTAGTAAAAACCAATGCGCTTTGCGCGTACTATTTTCTTTTTTTGAGGTTATACACGTGCACTTTTTCGAAATTACATGCAAGGAAAAAAATGTTTCAGTAAAAATTACTGTACTGTTCGGTAAAGCAAAAATACAGACCCCCATACTTTTAGTAAAATCTACAAAACTTTTAGTAAATTTTACTAAAAAGTATAGTAATTTTTTTGCGCTTTCTTCTTGCTTTACCGAACAGTATAGTAATTTTTATAAATTTAATTTTAAAAATATTAATTTTAAAAATAAAATGCAGATTAATCCCTTTATTTATTAAGTATTTCAATTATTTATTCTCACCACTTTTTTAAGAGAAGAAGATAGCTTAATTCTCAAATCATTCGGATTTTTATTCTTACAAGAAACCCTCTCGGAACCTTTCGCAATTCGTTCGGCCATTCTAATCAGCAGCGGGGCATTATCCCCCCAAGAAGCTCGATCGAAGCAACTTTCTCAGCAGGCAAGAACGACACGCGGCGCAAAAAGTCCCCTGTCGAAGCGACCAATATAGGTATCAAGGCAGTTCTCGCTCGCGGCTCTCTCGCGAAATGATTCGACAAATCGACGCGACGCGATAATACACCCATCAGCCTGCACACACGCATTTTTCGCCCGAGTCTCTGTGAGAAAGTTGCATCGAAACGGCTCCGCGGCGTCGATCCAAAGCGATAAGCGGCGCAATATGAACCCAGCCGCGCGGCAGCTCTCGTTCGAATCTTGGGCTTTATTCGTTGCGCGATCAAGAGCAAATGTTAGCCTTTGAATTTGCAACGTTTTGCGCTCGCTTTTTTTTTATAATGCTAAGACTGCTGGTTTATTTTCCTGTACATTATTTTAAATCAAGCGTGCCAATAAACAAAGTGCCGGCCTCTAAAATGAACCTTCTGGAGTTTTGAAAATAAAACCCTTATTCGACCTACCGAATTGCGTTTGAAACGTGTTATCTGTCAGTATCGGAGAATGCAATAAAAAAGGACAAGGTCACGTGACCAGTCAGCTGAGTCGAACAGAGAGAATCTCTCGCGTGCTGCGGTCGTGACAGAAGATCCGTATCCTGCGCCACTTTGTTCCTTTTCTCGAGAGTATAACACCTTTGGAGGTGTTTGAAAAAACAAAGAACAGAAAAACCCTGCTCGCTTTGGCTGAACTTCCTTTGATTGGAGTTTTATTTTTCTAGCCTCCCGGTATTTTTCCGCGAGCTTGTACCATTTTAAATTTACTCTTTTTCCAAAACATTCTGTAGAATATTAATCTTTATGCTCGTTATTACAAAAAATCTACTTCGCTACTTTTGCAATTAATTAGCTTTTGCGTTCCGTAAATCATGTAAAATATTTTATATAAAAAAGAAACTGTAAAAACTTTTATAATTTCATTTTATGAACTTGATAAAAGCTCTTTTATTTTTATTTTACGAACTTTTCTCCGTGCAATTATTATTAACGAGAAAATTGACTAATTAATGATTATTTTTGCTTTTGCGGATAGTATCGCGGCAGCGCTTAATTAATTTCTAAATTAAAATTATTAATTGCTCAATTTAGCTACCGATAATCCAACATATAATTAGTTTTTCACGCACAGCTATAATACCGCGTAATATTGGACGAGCAACAATTTCGTGAAACCGCTTTTAACGCGAAACTCTAACTAAATTACAAAAACGAAAACTGACTACGTCGTAAACCAAAAGAAGCCTTATTGTACATTTAGCGTTAACAAAAAAAAAAAAAAAAAAAAAAAACAGAAAAAAAAGCCTAGAAATAAAACGAAAATTGTACGAACGGACGATTAAATGCACGGAGGTCAATTCTCGCTTGAGCGCGAAATGAATCTCGACTCTGTTGGCCGTTCCCCGAAATTAGCTTCCGAAAGACCGGAAGATAATTGGCCGCGCGAATTCGCGGGAGCCCGATCCGCCGCTGCCGGAGAGAGAAAATGACTGCCTCTCGACGGCGGACAACTGACAGGCGCGAAGGTTAAAGCAGCCTCCGATTTAGTAGGCCCGTTAATTCGCCTGGAAAGCGAGCCGGGACGAATCGGTGCTACACCTTTTGTATCGGAGGCTCCGTTGGGATTTTATACTTTCTAGACTTGATTCTTGAAAGGCATCGTTGCCAAAGTGGAAAAGAAGCTGCATTTTCGATTTAAACAAATTAATTCGGACTCGCTTGAAACTGAGAAACGTATACATGTCGAGAGCTTTTGTTGAACCATACTTTATGAATTGGTAATTTTATAGCCTATTTTAATGGTGTCCCGACCAGTAAGAAAAATGCATTAAAACATCGTTTGATTTTGGCGCGACTTAAAAAGTCTGATTTATTAATAAAGCAGACGGTTTTTATGAACAATGAAAAATTTAGTCACTGATATACAATCATTGAAGAAACGCAGATAAAAAACTACCGAAATTTTTACGATCTTCCTCATAATCATAATCCGACTTTTATTTTCTCGACTCAAAAACGACAGCGAACGGGGCTGCTCACATTTTATCTTTTTATTAGCCTGCCAAATCGCGCATTAAATCGGAGACATTACAGAAAAATTTACAGCCTTATCTCTTGCCCTTAAAAAAAAAAAAAAAAAAACTGCCGGCCGCTGCCTCGCGATTAAACCTAAATTTAAAGTCGAAATCATTTCTATCAAACTGCACGGGTAAAACTCGTATAGTTTCCTCGACAAGCATCCAATCCGAGCCCGCGAAAATTCTTCCAACAGCAATTGCGAAGAAGCTCGTCGACGTCGATCGGCCCCGTACAAGTCAGTCCTCGCGCCTCGAATATCCCCTTTGTGCGGCGTTTCCCGCTTTCCGCACGCGTGATCGGGTAATAAAAGCCTAAACATTAGCGGCGCGATCAATCGCTTTACGAGCGTGCGCACGTGCTGCTCTCGGCGCGAGAAGAAAAAAAGGGCCGCGGCGGTCTCTTATCGCCGCGGCTCTCGAACAATGAGGTATGTATATACTTGCGCCGCGAGCGTCGCCGAGGCCTGGGAAGTTGGTTTGTAGAACAAGCCTATATATATTATATACTCTCTCTCTCTCTCTCGCGGGAGAGAGAGCAGAGCAGAGCGCGCGCCGAGGTAAATGAGATATATGGACACGTTTTGCGTATTGCCGAGCTCATTCGCCCGGTAATGCAGGCTTGCGCAACCGCCGCCGCTCCGATCGCTGGAAGATGATTCATTTCTGGATGTTTTAGCCTTTAGGAAGCTTTAGGAGTCTACTCGCGGCCCTGCGCACAATGCATGGGAACGTTTAACGCTCGACAAAGCGTGGCTAACCAATTTCTAAGTGCTTACTCACCGGCTCGTTGGAAAAGAATCGCGTGTTTATTTGGGCGGCATTCCTGCTTCGTCCTCTGCTATCGGTGTACCCAAAGTATTCTTGCGATTATAATTTTGTTTTATGCCGCTCGCTGTACGTATAGATGGAACGATGAACTATTTTACGTCGCGATCATGACTGTTACGAATGATAAATAATCTGTATGCAATATTTGATCAGACGCAAGGCGGAGTTTGCGAAAAAGATGTAAAACTTGAGCTTAACTTAAATGTTACGGATTAAAATTTATACGCATTTCATTTTACATGCAAGCCTAAATACTATTTTATGATCGTTTAGAGCCAATAATTATAAAAATTGATCAAACAAGTTGATCTAAATTAAAAAGTGTTTGATCAAGAACAAGTTTCTTTTGCTGCCCTAAACAAGATTACTGTATTTAAAAGAACAGTATCTATATACTGTTGAATGCATAATTAATTCGGTACGTTCTCGTTCCATTATTGTGCCGATGTCATATATCCGAGCGCGAATTTTGCTCTTATTAACTCTCATCCATTTAATGCCGGTAATTACAAACCTCCGAAACTACCTCGCCTTCCGCTTTTTCAATAACGACTTAATAACCGGCAATCTCGGAAAATCAAAAGCGACAACCCGCTTTTCGTTGAACGTCGGATTATACCCCACTTAACTCGCTCCGGGAGCGCGTTCCTTAAACGCGAGAGAGCCGCGTCCTTCCTCGGCAAGAAGCGTCGCAGCCAGCTACAAAATAAAACGCAGCCGACGCGCAGTCCGGCGCTCGTCGCTGCGTATCCGCGGCAAAAAGGAGAGCGGGACGTCGCCGACGTTTTTCCGTTCGATCGGGGCGGCCATCGGCGCATATTAATCGCGCGTATCAATTAAGTCGCCGGCTGGTCGACACGCGCATGCGCGAAAATCCATTATGTCGCCAAGTCCGAACGTTGACGAGGAGCGTTTCTTCGCTCGGCGATGCAGGGATCCTTTCGTATCCTCGCCGCGGTAAATAAATTGGCTTCCTCGCGCGGCTTGTCGAGCGCGCTTTATTTGTTGCGCCGCGACGATTTACCGACGGAGATTCAAATCGGCCCTTGCGTAATTATTAATTAGACGAGGGTCGTATTGAAAAAAGGATACGTATTCTGTTCGCTCTGCGTATACGTCGGTGCTGGTTCGATTGCGCGTTTAGCGCGTGCATTAAACTTTTAATAACGAGGTACAAAGCGTTGGTGATTTTTTTTTTTTTTTTTATTTAAGAAATCGAGTTCAGCGGCAACGATATCAAGTTAAGATATGCGTTTCCGCGCGGTGCTGATTAAAACGTTTCAAGCAAGACAGCTTAATAATACTCCGATAACGGTAAAAAAGTAATTACATTACGATTTTATGTTATATCGATAATTCTAAACGTCTGCTATTGCTTGTGCGATCCGTCGTAATACGTTTTTTTCTTTTTTTTTCGCATTAAACCTTTAATAGCCTATATCGACAGATATTCCACCTGGCGTTATCATGTTTGGAAAATTTATGCCCGAACCCCCCCTATAATGATCAAGTTATCTCTTTAATAGATGCAATTCCAACGAATGAATAATTCGCGCTGCTCGCCAATAAATAATTAATAAAACGGCGCTGATAAGTGGAAAATATAGATATAAATACGGCGAATAAAAGGCGCGTTTCTCCTCGCCTCCCGTCGGCGCGATCGTCGACTGCTAAAAAAAAGCGCGGCGGCCGCGCGCATTCCTTACCCTCGGCGGATTAGCGTAGAAAAAAGGCCCGCGAGCGCGGGCGTAAAAAGTGTAATGAAGCTCGACGTGATGACCCCCCCGACGCACGGCACCCGATATCCCGCGGGAAAAAAACGCAGCTCGCACGCGAGCGTCCAAGGCGGCGCGAATTTGCCGTAACGGCCCCGGCGGATTCCGCGGCCTTTTCCGCAGTGCTCGAAGCCAGCCGAGCGTTGCGCGCTGAAATATCATCCCGATATCGCGATCTCTCCCTCTCTCTCTCTCTCTCTCTCGCAAATTAACCTTCGGGGAGCTCCGTAAATTTTCCTCTCGACGCTTGGCTAATTACGGAAGGGTCCTAAAATCTGCCGGGGCGGGGGGGGGGGGATATATTGATACGTCGCTGATTTCAAGCGGCATAAATTGTTTTCCGCCGCGGCCTTTGATGAATTTACTGCCGCGTGCGGGGTAATGAGGCTAAAGCATGAAGGTAAATAATTCGTGCCGGAAATTAGCGCGGAGAGGTTAAGAGGGCGGAATGTCGGCCGAAAATCAAGGATAACTTTAAATAGTCGAACGAAATCAAGATACAATTATCGACTCTCCGAAGGTCCGCCTCAAGAATTATTTTAGAAAGTAGCGAAACAACGTCGAATTTCGGTCTAAAAGTTCAGCCAGCCAGTATATTTATCGCGCCGTACAATGTAGTAGCCGCCACGGGATCGGGCCTATAAATAAAAGCGCTTCTGTTAAACGCAGTCCTCAATATTTTGTGCCTTGTCCGCTCTCTCGCCGCGGCATCGGGGGATAAATCTCTGAATTTAGCCCGGCTCCGTCCATAAACAGCACTTGGCGGCAGCTCGCGGGACAGCTCTGTCTCATACGGGAGGCTCAGATAAGGCGGCTCTTGGCGGAGGTCATTCGCTATGAATCTCCGGCGAGGCGATAGCCAGGCGGGCTCGAAAGAATGGCGCCTCCTTCTCTTTCTATTACCTCCGCGATTCCTATCGGCGCACTGTCAGCCGCTGTCAGGCGTTTCTCATGCCGGCGAGAGTACTCGCTTCTCTTCCGAGGGCCGGCTTCTTTTTCTTTTCTCCCGAGGGGGGAGAGCTAAGAGCGCGAAGGCAATACACTGAATATATATACTCTTATACCCCGGACGACGCGTGTCCCGAGAGGCTTCGCCGAGAGAAAAGTTTTGTAAAAATTACCGCGTACTGCCTAGTGAGGACACCGCAGACTGTCGAGGCCAAAAAAATTATCGTACCTTATAGGAAAATTTATCAAACGGTATAGTCAAATTTCTGGCATATATACAGGGAATTTTAGTGTAAATATAGTATAGTAATTTTTTCGGTTTTGACAGTCTGTGGTGGCTTTACGATAGAAAGTTTGGTAATTTTTATACAAGATTATTTGTAAGTTTTACTATATTTCTTCTCTCATTAGAGAACGAATAACACCACCTTTAGTTTGATCTAATGAGCTTTCATTCGACCGATGCAACTAAAAGCATTATCATTGGTAACTTGCTATGGCATACTTGCTATGTTAACAAAATATACTTTATCTCTTAAATAAAGCGCTATGAGATCAAACTAAAGTTGTGGTGCGTTTCATTATTCGCTACTAGAAAACAATTTCCCATGTGTGACTCTTTCTCCCGGTCAGTATTGCTATTATAACGTGCAGGCTACCGGTTAAACATTCCAAAAGTTTATCTCCATTTTAACCCCGTTCGCTCGATTGGTCGCTTCATTAAGAAATTAGCGGGCGACCGATAATAACGGTCGAAAACCGCGAAGCCCTCCTTTTGCCGTGAGCTCTGGTCGCCATTGAAGTGTCGCTCGGGCGAGGCGCGATGACGGCTGCGAGTCGGCCTTTCTGCTGCCGCTGCTGTAAATGGCAGCTAATCTCTGCCCGCTAATCGAAAGCCACGAGAGCGACTCTCCTTTCTTCGGCTCGTGAATCAGCCATCGACGACACGCGCGCCGAGGAGAAGGAGGAGTGTAGCGGCTATCTTGCTGCCGGACGCGAGATCGCCGAGAGACAGACGACACGCAGAGAGAGAGAGAGAGAGAGAGAGAGAGAGAGAGAGAGGAAAGCCGAGGCACTGGCACGCGAGCCGGGAGATCTTCTTGCCCCGCTGCAACTGTACTGCCGCTTCTTTTTCCACTCTTCTCTTCCCCTCCCCTCCCGGTCTAGCTGCTAAAGAATTGGGTCAACGTTCGTTAATTTCCGTTGTCTTTGCGTCGAACAAACGAATTTCGAGGAGAGAAAATGACGGGGCCGTAGCGTCGCGCGGCAGCCTCCCGCGCATAAAAACGGGGGAGAGAACCGACCGGGCGTGCAGCGCCGATGAATCTTATACCTCGAGGGGGGGGGGGGGGGCGATGGTTTTGCGCAGACGGCACGACGCGTCCATGCAAATTCGCTCGGCGCCGAGGCAGCGTCGTGGTGAAATCCCTGCTCGATTCCGGCGGCCTCGTTTCTAATATCAGCCGTTCCAACGTGCCAGGGAAGCCTTCGGCGAATTTTCACCGAAATTAAGTATACATCGCCTTGGCGAGAAACGCGGTGAGTATACGAGTACGCCGGACTCTCGCTCGGCGCGTTATTGCATTATTATTTATTAATTCGGAGCATAGACCCGATGCGTATCTGCGGGGCAGTAGCAGCGGCAGCAGCAGCAGCAGCAGCAGCAGCAGGGAGCGCCTCGCAGCACGACTCGGAGCGGGGCGGCAGCGCGCTTATCTAGCCAGCCGGTTTGCGCTGCACAACGCCTTTTTGTACTGCTGCAGCTGCCATTTGCTTTCGCGGAACGACGCGACCTCTCTCTCGTCTGCCGAGCCCTGAGTGCAGGGCTGAATCTGCAGGAGCTTTCGTTCGCTCTGGATTCTCGATGGTTTTTTCTTTTTTTTTCCTTTTTTTTTTGCGCTGACGGACGGGATTTTTTGTAAACTTTTTCGAGTGAATCTTGTGTGTAAATTTGGCTTCTTGTCGCAGTTGATAATTTCAAGAATTCTGAAACTTTCTTAGTATTCCGAAACTAAATGAATGAACGTTCCGAAGAATAATATAGTTTTGAAAATATAGTTGAAAATACATTGTAAGATATTTAAAGGTACAGAAAGTTTATTGCAGTTTAATATGCATCGGTGTATTTATCTTGTTCAATCGCGACAATAAGAGATTTATACATTTGTCAGAATATTATTCAACTAACTTTTTTAAAACTAGTTTCGGAGCGTTATTAAAATATTCAACTGCGCGGACGCGATTCCTATATATAAGCAAGTTAAATCACCGTTGACGGGATATGAATTTAGCCTCGATATCATTCATTATTTCATACGTCGCAGTGTAATAAAATAATCAATGGTAACACAGGCAATCAGCCAGGAATAAAACGGTGATCTTAGAAACGCAGTAGTCCGAGTCATTCATCTAGAAACGGCATTCCATCCTTGCTTTGTCTAATTTTCCCCTCGAACCCGTCACAATCGACCGGAGAATTTCTTAATAAATCTATCGGCACCGATAGAAGAAAAAAGGCAACGGCAACAATTATCGATATATCCAGCCGGTAAATAATCCCCCGAGTCCGTAATCAAGAGATATGGCCGATTTTTCAATCTGGCGCGCTGAAAATATATATATGTATATATATCCCCGACACAATGAGGGCGCTAACGGCTGAAAAGACGCGCGAAAGCGTGAAGGGATTTAATAAATGAACAATAATTTTTCCGAGCCTCCCGATACCCGCGTAATTATCCTGCCGAAGGGAACCGGTCGAGCGAAATCCTGCCGTCGCCGCCGCCGCCACCGCCGCCCGAAGATAAAAATGCTCGTTGCGATACCCGAGAGACTATTTGCCTCGGAAGAAAAGACACCTGGCGGCGTAGGTGGAGATCAATTTAGTCGATTTAGTGGTTCTTTCTTAGGTCGGCAGCAACCCCGGTTTTTTATACTTACTGTGGCTCAGTGGTCCATATTTTGAAAAGAAATTTCATTTCAAAAGAATCTGTGAAAGAATATTCAGATATAGATAAGAGTACACTGAGAGAAAAAAAGGAGTAAAAATTACTATTCTGGATCGTAACTTGAGATATGAGAAGAAAAAAAAAGATTTTTACTAAACTGAATAGTAAATATTAAAGTCGAAAATTGCAGATACGAGAAGAAAAATAATATTTACTATTCATAAATAGTAAATATTATTTTTTCGACTTTAATATTTACTATTTAAATAGTAAAAATCTTTTTTTTTCTTCTCATATATCAAGTTACGATACAGAATAGTAATTTTTACTCCTTTTTTTCTCTTAGTGTATCGATGAAGATTTGAATTTTGAGCGGCACTTTTGACGTAAGAATTATAAATATCTACTGCGTTATCTCGCATAAATTTCGAACAAGATAGTTTCAGTTTTCGATTCTTCGAACGAATTGTTTTTAACTTACATTTAATTCGATCATTTCGTTCGAAAAAGAATCATACCGTTCAGCCTAATTAATTTTGCGTGCATCGACAAGCTAAACCCAAGCGAATCTCAGGTGCGTAACCTCGGGCACTTGATAAGTATGCCCCCTGCATACACTGCAACGAAACGTGACGTGCGCCCGTCGGCTTCAGAATTTTCTCTCGCCACCTGTTTATACGCCGGGCGGCCGCGTTCAAGTTTTCTCGAGAAACTCGAGAGGGAGTGGGCGAAGGACAAGTTTGCGTCCCGGACGGCTGTTTTACGAGCCGCGCGCGCGCTCTGAAAAGTCTCGTTATTAGTCGCAGATTACCGGCCGTAATTTATGTGCATTCGATCGGTTTTCGTCCGCGGTCGCGATCGGGTTTATTACACCCCGGGAGAGTGCACTTCGAGCGAGTGTCAGTGTGCCAAGTCCTTAAGAATTATAAAGTTGTCGGAATGCCATTTTTCCGCGTCGGGCGTTTTAATTCAAGCCGCCTGTACGCGGCAAGTGCGATAGCGCGAAACCAATTACGATAACTGCTGCTCTAAAATTAAGTGTCATAAGCGGAATATATACGAGCGCGAGATCTTGCACGCCATGCGGTCGCGGTGCACGGAAAATAATCAATCGAACAGAACGCGGATCCGCGCGGCCACCGACGAAAAAAAAAGAAAAGAAAAGAAAAGAAAAGAAAAGAAAAAAAAACAATCAATCCGTTCCATCGCTAAATTCTCTTAGCCCGAAAGAGACTTGAGCCATTTATGATACAGCTGCACCGTCGGGAGCCAGATAAAAAGCTCCCCCCGGCCCGGGGGGTGGGGTTGCACCGCGGCGCGACCTCCGCCGCGATTACCATGATAATTCGCCGGCGAGGCCCATATACGCCGGCTTGCGCACAATACGCGCATCTCCGCCCGATACAGAAACAATTCCTGTATTCTTTAACGACGAGAGAGAGAGAGAGAGAGAGAGAGAGAGAGAGAGAGAGAGCGCGGCCTTCCCATTGTCTCTGCGGGGCCAATTTCTGCCGGGATTTTTGCGCCGCCGCGGAGCCCTCTTCCTCCGCCTCGCTGTAGTCGATGCCCTTGTTAGCAGCGGCAACAGCAGCGGCGGCGGCAGGCGAATATGGACCGAAACACGCGCGCGTCTCGGTCGCGCCGCGGCTCACAAAAGGCTCGCCGATCCGCGGAATTTCGCGAGCCGGCGCCCCGCGCGGCCGTGTAAAAGGGACTGTGCGGAGGTGGGATTTTTCTCGCTACACGAACTTTCGATTGACGCCGGAGGTGTCAATGGGACGGATTTCCGCGGGCTGCCGGCAAACTTTTTTAACGATCGACTATATACATCTGCATGGATTACTGGTGGGTTATGTAGCTCGTGCAAGCTTTCCGATGCCTTTGTGCGCGATAAAACTGCCCGAGTTTTTTTGTGCGGCGCGGTATTAACCGAGGCGTAAAGATTATGACTCCACCGGAGTGCTTTGAAAGCGTGGCCAGCAAACAAGCTTACATTGCTGAACCGAGGAGAATTATAGAGTTTCGTCTTTTGATTTGCGTCACCGTTACTCTTCGACTCTACCCTCTTATAAAACATTCCCTAACGCCAATCTGGCACAAAGTTGAATATCCATTCTGCGCACCTCGAGCTAAGTTCTATATCTATTAATTTATTGGAGCTGCGCAGCGTCGCGTCCAGCCTACGTATATCCGCGCGTACTTTAGCCAGGCTAATAAAACGATACATATGTATGAGAGAAGGCCGTCGCTCGGAGAGAGAGAAAAAAATTGGAGCAGTGGGAGGAAGAGCGCGCGTGCACGGAGCTCCGTTTCCGCGTCTGTTTTGAATAATGCGAGTCGCGATTGCGCTTTAATGGCCGTACCGATTTCAGCGGCGTGTCATTCGGCACGCGAGCCACTCGGCCGCTGATGCTGTCCCGCGAGAGGACGAGGGACTCCGGAGAGTTGCGGCTGGCTTCGCCTGAGAGCTCGGGCCGAGAGAAGGAGCTCCGACGCGAAATAATTGAGCGCGACGGCAACGACGGCCGCGAGCCGACGGCTGACGAGTCGTTTATAAGAGCGGCGCAGTTGCGAGCGCTTTTTGCAGGCGAGCAATTAGGGGGGATTTTCGAAGAACAATATCGACAAATGCAATGAGCTACATTTATTTATACCTACATTGTTTATTGATTAAGCAATGTGGGTTTAAGTGGCTTTGCGCAAAGGTAGAACAATAAGCGTAGAATAAATAGAGGCTGGAAGACAACATTCTCAAGAGGCTGCGGTAAAATGATAATAATCTCTTGATATGTTGCCTACGTTATTAGAGTCCTTACGATTGCTGATAAAATTCTAGCCAGGAGAGTATCACTCGTTTGGGTCACGGATTTGGTTCGAACTTTTTAATGTTTTCTAATGTTCAAATATTTCAAATGCCGAGAGTTAAAATGCTCTACAATTAACGGTTGAAAAGTTATGTGTGATTGAACAAAAATCGATTTTTCTTTAATTCTTCGCTGAAAAAGCTCATAACTTTTGAAAAATCAAGCATTATTAAGTATCGCACACATCGACAAGGCGATCAAACTTTCTTAAATGAACATTCCCCAAAACTGTATCGTTGAACACACCTGGACAGGAAGAGTAGCTTTGCTAAATAACACTCCCCCGGGAATAAAGTTTCAACACCGCTCAATGTGCTCAGCTATTTGAAGAATGTCGGGACGCTCTTTTTCGAGAGAATCGAGGAAATCCAGTCCGCGTTTATTGCCCCGTAAAACTGAAGCGTCCGAGCTGATAAAACCTCCTGCAAATTGAGCATTAGAAAAGGGAGCTGAAGCCTCTACAGAGCTGGAATCATCGCAGCGGCGATGCTCGTAATTTATTATGGTTATTTTCGACCGATACATTTTCCGATGTTTTTACCTTCTATCGAAGGATACTTCTTCTTTTACTCGGCTCTCATTTGCCGTAAGCCGGCAATAAATCTGCACACTGAGAGAAATGTTGTATTAAAAATTATACTATACTGTATATCCAACGTGTATGCAAACTTGCATTATCCTAAAAATTACTGTACTAGATACTAAAATTTAATAGGACTATATCAATTTTTACTACAATTGTATTAAATTTTAGTATACAGTATAGTAATTTTTAGAATAACGCAAGTTTGCATACACATTGGATATACAGTATAGTAATTTTTAATGCAACACTAACTTCTCTCAGTGCACTTACTCTGAACTTACAGTCGAAAATCAATGCCGATAAGCTCTCGCGATTTTATATTCATCTTCTCATCCAGTGGTGGCAGAAAAAGAAAAACCCATCGAGCTCTCGGCTACTTTGTTTTAAAATTTCACGCCACGAGATAAAGGCGATTCGCGGAAGAGTCGTGAAAAGCCGATGACGCGCCGCCGCCGGAGGCGATGATTTAGCAAGAGCCGCAGATATCGATGAAGAAACGATTAAACGGGCCCCTTTTTTGCTCCGAGGAATCCGCTCGGCTCTCTTCCTTTCGCGAATTTTTATGCAACGCCGGCCGTAGATGAAAATCGCCCCCCCATTGAATATTATTCTAAGAAGCGTTACGGCTATTTTCGTTTTTGCCGGTGGAAGCCATTCTTGTCGCTTCCTCCTCGCGATTCTCGCGAGAACGTTTCGCCGCAAGAAATTTACGAATCGGCTCGCGAGCCGATCCCTCTCGGAGTTTCTTGCTTCGCCCATTTTCAACGGACCGAGGAACGTTTTCGAATAATAATATGACCCGATTTACCACTTAATCGACTTTCATATAAATTCGCGCTGCGCAATAAGATCCGTATTTCCTTTTTTTTTCGCGAGGGATTTAATTTACAGCTGACCGGCTTCGTTTTCACCGAGTCATTTTCTCATTCACACTCGTTGATTCTCACGAGAGGCTCACCTGGTCTGTCTTTTCCCATAATTCTACCCCCTCGTCGACTGTCTTTCGGAAAGGGAGGACTCAAGGAGCCGGACGCCATGCTTCGCGCAGGACTCACCCTTGAACGGAAATCTACCCCTTTCTCGGTGACACTCCCTCGTTTAAATCTTTCTTCTATTTCTTCTGCTCTGGCACTTGGAATTTTGACTCACCTTCCTGTGGGCTGATTATTAATTCTAAAAAAACTGTCTACCAAGAACTCTTTTGCCGATACAAGCTATTAATTTTATCTCGGTAATAAATAATGTGACTTAAAATTAAGGCTTAAGAATTTTAAACGGTTTTACAGAAATTTGTAAAAATTCGGCAAAAAAAAACAAAAAAAAAATACAAAAAAAAATAAAAAACGGTGTCTGTTATTTTCGTATGTAAATCTTAAGGGATGCATTCGCTTAGGGCGAATAATTCTCTGCCAACACTCGAGTTACAACAATACGGTAAAATTTTCTCGAAGGGTCCGAACCCTCCGTTCTTGGACAATAACAAGCAAGGGCACCGAACTCTCGTGAATAGACGAATTTTTCTGCAAATCCAGATAAGCGAGAAAAATCGAGCCTCGACCAGTTACTTGAATGGGGTACCACCCCTATTGTCCGCGACGATTTTTCGCGAAAACTAGATCAGCAATAAAACTCCCATTTTCCCGCAGGCCCCATTGAGAGTGCGCCCGACTCAGCCGACCCCGAAAAACAAAAATCCAAAGTACGGGGTACCCCCTCCCCTCGTTGCACCTCCTCTCGCGGAAACTGGGACAAGTTGCCAGCCGCCAGCCCTCGCTCCACCATAGGCGCTTAGTTCGTAGGGAGGTTGGCTCTCCCTACCCCCCGAATCCCGGAGCCCCTCCTCCCCAAGGACGCCCGGTGGAGCATGCGCTGCTCACTTCTCACATAAGGGCAAAGGGTTCTCTCTCTGCACAGCCCTCGGTGCGTTAGAGCGCAGCTCGATCGATTTTTTCTCTCTCTCTCCCGAAAGGGGTAGAGAGCCCGCGGTTCTCACCCCTTCTCTCGGAAACGCATGCGTGCCCTTTGTTTCCTCCCTAAGCGTTACGTCGGGGGGTGGCACTGCCGCTCGGGGGTGTGCGTGTGCCATCGGGGCACATCCCCTCCATATATAGTCGGCCGACGCATCTCGCTGCTTCCTGCTGTCCGAGCGACTCGACGCGTATCGGCCGCTGTCGGCCGCTGCATTCTGATATTTCGCTCGAGGTCGGAGGTGCAGAGCTGCACTCTCTCTTGGGAGAGAGAGAAGACCGCGTGCAACCACCGACGGGAGGAGGAGAGGAGAGAGAGGCGCTTATAGTGCTCGGAATCCGCGGAACGAGAACGGACAGGACTTTCTTCTTCCGCGTTGGATCGCGAGGTAAGTGAGAGAGCCGCGCGGAGAGAATCTCGATAGAAGCGACGGGTGTCTAAGTTTCTGATTTTAGATTTGCGCATTAGTAACAATTTCAATGATCGCAGATGCATTGTTGTTCGTTAGGGGCGAATATATTTACTATTTTTTATCAAAAAATATTTTCACCGGTTTGTATTGAGTTTTTATATAATTTGTGTATAAAATTATGTAAAATAAAAAATAATTATATACACGATTGCTCGCGCTACTTAACTCTTATTCAATAAAACACCAGTATTTTAGCCGAGTAGCTATAAATTTTCGCCAAAGAATGTTCCTCGCATCTATATATAAAACGAGCGAAAACGCCATCGCGCTCACAGCAGTTTCTCGGCTTGGCGTGGCCTCCGTGCACCGCGACGAAAAAAGGCAGCGGCAAAGAAAAGCGGCCCTTGACTCGATACTTGCAGCATCATCCTCAGCTGATATCCGCTGTCGGCGCTGCGTAACGCTCGGACAATGTAAGGCGGCTTTCTTCTGGCGAGGTGATTTTTCCCCGGCGGCCGCTTTAATTTGGCTTTTTGCGCCGACGAGTTTTTCCGGCGAGCTTTCCAGTTTGATAAGAGGTTAATCGTTTGTCAGATTGGAAATCTCGCGTTCTTGCCGGGGCCCCGCGAGTTTCCCCGCGGAGTAATCGAGGCTCGCCGGATTAAGCTATTTGATTAACTTTTTCTGCCTCGGGGTACTGCATTAAATATTTATTTGCTCGGTGAATTAGTGACTTGTTGAACGCGGAGGTTTTGTCGAGCTGTTTAATAGCTTGCATATAGGAGGTTTAATGAGAATCGCGACTTTTTATCGGCGGCTGCATATTGTTGTGACAAATTGAGCACCTTTTTTTTTTATTCTTTTCGTTCCGTTAAGTGCCGAGTAACAATACTTGCTCGGTAGCTATAGGATTTAAACACATTTATTTATTTTTTCAAAGGAAACCTTTTTAATATGAAAAAAAAACAAAAACTTTTGGAAAATAAAAGTTAACCAATTGCTTTTAAAATTAATACGGACGACTCATGAAGGAGTTTTTGCACGAAATATAGACTACATTTGCTAATTTTATATATTTTAACTATTTAAGGTTTAATAATTTGACTGGTAATATATGTTAAAGAGGTGTTCCCTACGAACCGAACAAAAATTTAAAGCCTGTAAATATCATTTAATAAATGCAGATATAGTTCATTAAAAAAATAATTGTTTAAAACATGGGCATATTTTTTGTTTTTCATTCAATTTTAATTTGGAAGGTTTCATTTTCTTCCTTATTCAATTTCAGGAGGAGTTACCAATGCGAAAACTAGAGTATTTTCAAAACCGGTAAAGTTATATTCACTTGTTTATAGATTTATCGTTGAAATCTATAAAATTCGATTTTTTTTTTGTAGACTTGAAAAGGATAGCAAAATAGCTACCGAAGCATCGTCAACTTTTTAACATTTAATATATAGAATTAAGTAACTTGTTAGTGAACCGTTTGCTTCATTTAAATACTTATAATGCGAGTGTTTTCAATGTGAAAGTGAATGAATTTTATTTACATAAACTTTTATTTTATATTGTTAAAAGCGTTCGATTGTAATAATAAAAATGAAACTCGTTTGTTACTGATGGAGCATTAAAAACGGTAAAAGAGGATTATGAACCGGCAGTCTGTTCTATAATCTTAAGACCCAGATCTGCCATTGAATGAATAATAAAACTTTTTTATTGATCAAAAATCACACCGCTAAGCCTAATACCTGAATTCGCCAAATGAATAACAAAAAATAACTTGTACGGTTCTTACAGTTCAAATATTACTCGTTTTTAAAAATCACGAGTCTTTCGCTAAAGCAGATCAATTCTCTTGAATTAAGTCACGGAAAATTGAGCGGCCTTGAAAAAACACGTCTCAAAGCCATCATCACTTGTTCCACGAATTTTTATTAAAATGCTGCCAGTCTCCCTAAAACTGAAAAGGAACATCCCCCCTCCGTAAAGAAATGAAGCAGAAACCTGAAAATATACCCAAGGCAGCATTTGCAACTTCTAATTACAAGAGACTGCCGCCTCGCTCACACATACCATTCGTTCGCAACGTAAAATGGCGATAAATAAGCCGCGGGTGAAATATGAGAGCGACAGGAGGGGGGGGGGGAAATAAGTTTCCGTTCGTTACGAAAGCCAGGCCCATATTCCCATGGGCGCCGCGCGCGCGACGAAGACAGGCCTCGGCGAGCGACAGCGAAGAGCCGCGCTCCTCTCGACAATTAGCGGGTACACGAAGCCGGGGCCCGAGCTTATCTCGGAAAAAATCCCGGCCGAACAAGCGACAGTATAAATCCATCGGCGACTTTGCGCGCGAACCCGAGTTTGGGAAACTCGCTCTTTGGATCATCGCGTCTCCGCGCCCGCTGGCTTTCTGCTTCTTCTTCTTCCTTTTCTTCTCACGGAGATAGGGATCTCCGCCAGTTTCGCCTCGTACATTATTCGCCAATTAATTTTCGGGGCCCCGAGATTAGAGAGGAGCTTTTTCGAGTTTTTCTTTTTCAAGATAAGGCTTCGAGCTTCAGATACGTAAGGCAGTAATAGTAAGCTAATTCAATGTATAATATATACGCTTAATTGCAGAGTTTGTCGAAAACCGCCCGTCGAGAAGAGCGCCTCATCCCCTCCCCCTTGAAAATTCAGGCCTCCCTTAAGGAATTTTTCACCGCGGAAACGGGTTTATCCCCGTCGGGTCCGTAGCCTCGCATCCCGGGCGCGTTTAATTACAGAGGCTCCGAGTCTCGGAAGCTCCTCGGAGTCGCTCACGGCCGATATCTTATCCAGCGGCTCGGGCCGGCTGGTAGCTGCTTTTCATCCGTTCTATCTGGGCTCGCTCTTCATCTTGTCCGGGGCGAGAGAGAGAGAGAGAGAGAGCGCGAGCTTGCCGATTAGCGCGGGCCGGCCCCGTATTCGTGATTTGCGATAGGCCGCCAAGTAATGCTACCCATTGCGCCGCGAGCTGCTCTCTTTGTTTTCAGCTGCCGCGGGAAAAGAGGGGCTCCGCGCGCGAGAAATATATGCGAACAGGGGGAGGGGGGGGGGAATGAACGAGCCGCCGGCGAATAAATAAATAGCGACCGGCTGCTTATTGTTTATAGGTTGCCGCGCTGCTCGAAAATAGCGATTGGTCGATTTTTTAAATACTCGTTCGAAAGTATATACTAATCGAATTGATTTCGTTTGCGCAATTGGAGAAGCTATCCGGAAGGCGATGCGAAATCTCGCCCGTCAATCAATGAGCACGTGATCGCGTCAACAGCTGAGGATTTGCCGGAGCAGCGCGAAACGATTCTTCATTGTGTAAGAGTTATCGAACAAGAAGCCACCGTACCACTTTGCCGAGCTCCTATAATTCATGCCAGGCTGCTGCCGTCGGAGCTACTGGAGAGGCAATAAAAAAAAAAAACCAAAGCATTTGCGAACGTTAAGGAACAGCTGATTAATACATTTTTAGTCAACCCACCGAATTATGCAATAGAAGAATTGTTAGAAATGATTACGCTGTATTATAACTTGAGATTACAGAATCACAGATCTGGTTGAAAACCGTATGTAACAGGGAACAAAACGTAAAGAGCATCCGTTGGGACAAAGCAGGACAAAGAACACATTGGAAATCTCGGCGGAGAAAGTGAATCCCACGTCTCGGTCAGAAATGCTTCGCCGTTGCTTAAGTGTCGCCGTAAACGTAGTTTATACTACTCGCGAGACCGAGCTGATCCTCGACGTTCGACTTGAATTTTTCCCTCCCCCCCCCTCCCTCTCCTGTTTTTCGCGGCGTTTCTCACACTCGTCGCGGGGCTAATCTGCCAAGAATTTTCTCAGGGCGGAGGTGGCGGCGCGCTTACGACGACCGCGCCGGCTTTTTATTGATTTTTTACAGCCGGGAGTTCCCGTAACGAGCCGCCGACGCCTCTGCGTCTTGCGTCTCGAAAGAGCCGCCGGTAATTGCCAGGTTGGCGCCTGTTTTCGAAGCGCGCGAATTTCAGTGCGCTCGGCAGGAGAGTATATATATATATATATATACCTTTGGGAGAGTCTCGGAGAAGGCAGCGGAGTGTACGCTTTCATTGGCGTTTAAGAGCAAAGTTTATTATTTACGTTAGCTAAGCGTTATGGTTCATTGATTGATCTTAACTAATTTGAAGATGTAGACATTTTCCGGAATGGTCAAAGTAAAGTGAAAAAATCTTATGTTAAAAAATAACATTTTATAAATTTACTTTTAAAAAAATATTTAAATTCAATTATATTAACATTCGAAACCACTGCTTTTTCTTGCTGTTTTCTAAAAAAACAGCAAGAATTAAAACGTACAAGTATAATCAGTCAAGCAAGAAAAGCCGAAACAGCTTCCCGTATATAATGCACCGATCAGCTAAGCCGAAAATCGGTCGCCACTCTCGTTGTCTCCTCGTCAAATCGAACAGCCAAATCGACGATTAGCAAATTCCTGGCAGATCAGACGCTCGAAAACGTCTTCGTTCCGGAGCGCTTGGCGTGGGAAAGGCCGAAAGTCGGCACGCGCCGTGCCTGATTTATGCCAGCGCCAGATAAGACGGCAAGTTTTCGCGCATGCGGGAAAGCGAGGTACGAGGCGCTGTCGCCTTGTCTTACAAGCCAAGATGATAAAAGGGGCTTTCGTCATTCCGGTTCGGCTCTCCGCTCCGAGCCAGGAATTCCGAGCTTTTGTTGGCCGCCTCTCGGTGTGGGCCTTGATTAGAACGCGGTTCGATGAATTGTTGCGACGTCTGGGCTGGCAAAGCTGAACTCTGCTGCTTTCTCCGTGGCCGCGTGGATCGTTGCCTTTGAACGGGAAATAATTCTAATGAAGTAAAAGCTTGTTATTTCGGTTAAACTGATGTAAGGAACTATATTTATCGAAATACCAAGCGCGAGGAGTTGCAACTGCGCGTATTTAAATTTAGCTTCGATTTAGCTTGAAACGCATATCGAAAGCGACACCCGTTAGAAAATCGCGTGCAGTCCAGTTACCACCTCTGGCATTTCGCTCCAACGCTATTCAAAGCTGAGTGTATAAAACGCTTCCAACAGGTTCGAGTGATCCCAAACAAGCGAGTTCCGTCCGAACAAAAACTATTTCTGCAAACGTTTTTTTTTCTTTCGACAGCAAATTATTTCGTTTATTAAATCGAATCCTCGATCCAAAAAAAAAAAAGATCGACGCTGATTAAATCCTTGGTAAAACAATGCTCGAATCCATCAATCTTGTAGGATACCGCAGACAACGATCGGGATCCATCATTTTTTGCGGGCCGAATTTCGCAACGGTTAAACGGCAGCACTTATCCGGAATGAAACGAAAGCGCAATCAGCTCGATAATTAGTGGCTCATTGTTCGGCCGCCTTTCACACGCGTCGCTGCGCAGCCAAGGAAATCCAAGCAGCTCCTGCGCCTGCCAGGTGGCTACCGGGCATTTTCGGCGAGCCGCACTTGCTCGCCTCCCCTCTTTCCTTCGCTCGTTGTCCTACTCCCTTACGTCCTTCTGCTTTCTTGCTCGGCGCGGCGGGCTCCTTTGAGAGGGTCTTGCGCTTTGCATAATTGGATTGTACGCGTCTTTTCGGCTGCGAGCTTTGATTCTTGGCCACGCCTTCTTTTCGCTATTTGCTCGCCTGTCGATTCTCACGGCAATGAGGTTGGCTCTTTTGTGCGGTAATTCCAAGTTTCTTGCAGTCAAAACTAATTGTTTTTTTTTTTTTTTTTTTTTTTTTGAGCGCGTTTTAATTTTAGGATTATCCGTCCTTTGACATCACGAATTTTCTTGTAAAAACTTATAACCGGAAGAAGTGACTGCAACTGAAATTCAGTCTGACGGACTGTTTGATATTTTGGCAGTGAAATTTAAATTTGTCTTCTCTATAGCTATAATTGTAACGCTACTTTCAATACACTGAGAGAAATGTTTTAGTAAAAATTACTGCATTTTTAGTAAAAATTACTATTCTGCTGGTAACGTTGGGACATACTGCCAAAAGCCTAAAAATTACCTGATATTTTTAGTAAATTTTACCCAAGTTTTTGTAAAATTTAATAAAATGTTATAAAATTTTACAAAATATTTGGAAAATGTTAGTGTCAGTCCCCACTTTACTAGTAGAATAGTAACGTTTACTAAAAATTTTTTCTCAGTGTAATATTGCGGTACTAAAGATTTTTTTAAATAAACTTTTAATAAAAGAAAATGTATTTGATTTAAAAATCACGTTAGAGTGCGTGCTTTTGTCTAATAACTTTTGTCCTAAAAGAAAAAGAGGGGAAAAAGTTGTTAGCGCGCCAGTTTTATATAACGAACGCCCAATTATAGAGGGTACACTAGTCACAAAAAGGTAAAGATTACAATTATTCATTAAAACGTAAGATCTTAACCGAAGATAAATGAAACGATAGGCACAAGGATATATACCCCTCCGCTTGTATTTTCATGCGAATTACAAATAAATCAATCGGCCGCGAGTGCAGATCTTTAAGAAAATCGTTGGCGCTCCAGCGATTCTGGAATTTTCGCAGCAGCTTTTTCCCCCCTCGTCCGTTAATTTGACGTTCCCAGGGCGATTCAATTCTGATGCAGACCATTCATTACCGTTTGCACCCTTATTAGGAAATATTTCTGAGAGAGAAAGAGAGAGGCTTGATAACACGATTCATGCTCGATCGCGCGCTTAATTATTTCCTGTGCGCCCTCGTTTTTTTTTTTTTTTTTTGTTTTTTTTCCAGCGGAGAAATCCGCACACCGATACTCGACTTTTTTCCTTAATTAATAGCGGCAATAGAAGTTCATAAGAGGAAGAGTCGGGCTGATTCTCGGAAGATAGAAGAAGTTTAGTTCGCTGCGATCTTTGAAAGCAATCTTTGAAATTCAAATGCTCAGGTATTTCTAGAGAATTCATATTTGTTTAAACGTTTGTGTAAATGTTAACTTATAATAACATGATTCAGATATAGCGCGAGCGGCGCCATATTTTTTTTTCTCAAAAGCTCAAAATAAACCTATAGTGTACATAATTTACACGCGATCGTTCAGAAAACTTATCCGACGCAAAATTTAAACAAATAACCCCCGACGCAGCTGTCATCCGTTTTCGAAAGGATCGTCCATAAATAATCGCCTTGCCGCGCGATAAATCTTCCAGCGCAAATACTCATTGCCTCGTTCGTCAAGCTTCGCGCAAAAAAGAAGCCACCCGAGAGAGCGTTCAATTAGTCCTCCATTGACAAACGTTTACAAACAAACGCTCGCCGCTATAATTAAGCTGCCTGCCTTTTTTTCCGGCCGATCGCGCCCGCAAGGCCGAGGAAAGCCGCCGCGCGTGTGAGAACGTATCATTTTACGATCGCGCGATTCGATTTCGCAACGCGGGAGCGGTGCAAAACGATTTAATTATCGGCGCGGCCGCGCGCGAATTTAATCGAGATATATATATATATATATATATATGGATTTTCCTCGACCGCTGGAATGCGTTAAATCGGTGACGAACTCGCCGCTCGAAAAACGGGTTATTAATTCGTGGCCTGGTGGGACACGACCGATCACTGACGGCTGCTTCGGGTGCTTGGGATTTCTGTGTGTGTCTTGAAATTATTCTCCCCTCTGCGGCTGCCTGGAATTGCGCTTTTGTAATGAAATCTTGAGAAGCCTATACTTCTTAAAGCCTAGGAGTTTAGGATAAGTTTCAAAGCTTTGAATCATCACTTGAGACTTTCGTTAATTTTACTTTTATCAATTAAATATTTGGGATTTAAAAATGATCGCATTCGTTTTTTTAAAATTATGATTTATTGCAATATCACCAGTTTTACATTTACTTATTTATTTATTATTTCTTTCAATTGTTTATTTTAATTGATTTCCTTTGCTTTCTTTCTGTTTTTAGATTTTAGATACGTTTTCGGTGACTTAAGATTGCACGTACCAAAGTCGTTTATTTTATTCATTTAAATACCGAAGTTAGCTCGGGCCTTAGTGGGCCTGTGGTAGTAAATGCGAATCCTACTGGCCTGCTAAGTCCCAAGTTATCTTTGGTAACAGCAGCGCATTAACAACGACTCTTCAAACCGACCAGGAAAGATTAAACCTAAGTAAGTTGTCATTATGTACTTAAAGTAGCACTTGAGCTGGTATTGGTTTACGCTTTTGACAATTGCTTGGGAAGCTACTAAACACGAAGGTGTCGGTGTGTAAACTGCGGGAAAAAAAAGTGCCATCCATTACCCAAATACTGGACGATCGCCGGGCGGCAAATGGGTGGCTGTTGCTGCCTCTCGTAATAGAGCCCGCGGACAAAGAGTGGAAGCCCACCGGGGGCAATATAAAAGAGCTAAAAGCATCCTCGTGTACCTATATTAACTACCTCGGGAGCAGCGGAGGCAGATGTGAGGTCGTGCCGGGGAGATCGCTTAACTGATTGCGAGTGAGAGATCTCGGCGGGAGGTCACGTAAGGAAACAGCATTCTTCGCCCAGCCGCCTCCCCCCGGCTTATCTGCCGCCGGACTCTCCTTCCGCGATACGTATTTATTCCTGAATGTGCCTGTCTTTCCTGCGATGCAAAGCATAGTTTTTTCTTCCATCGGGGAGATTAGCGCGTGTTAAAAGTATTTGAAGGACTTTGCAGGCTTCCTTACATAATTCTTTGAGACGGTTCTTCGGGGATTACGAAATCTTGTAGGTCAGCTTTAATTCTTTTAGTATGAATTATCGATTATGAAACTCGAAATTTCGCGTGTACGTAAAGATTCAGATTTATTTTGCCTATTTACAATCTTCTGTCATTACAAAAGAATTACTTTCAGTCAGTTCGTTATCCTCCTTCCGATATCGAGAACTATTCGATTGCGAGGTCTCCGAAAGGAATAACTGCGTTTAACGCTTCGATAACTACTCGAACCGAGTACCGAAGCTCCCCCGCGAATCACCTGCAATTTAAATCGAAAATGGCGCACTTTATTCCGCGCGCGGCAATCGAGCTGGAAACGTTGCAGGCCTGGATAATGAGGAAACAAGTGCGAAGGCTTTATGTTTGTTGTCCGATTTAAGCGTTGCGGTGTTACGTACACCGCTTCAATTTTCGCACTGATCAAACGAGCGTTTAAGCGGGGCTTTTATGCTTGGTTCAAGTTGCCGCGCTCCTAAAAGTATTTTGTTACAAGCCGATAATGTATTCCAATTTGAAATTTAAATCAGAAATAAATAGTTTCTAAGCTATAAGTGTCGCATTGTTTGTAAAAAGAGTAACGATGCAGTGTGATACTTTATTCAGATTAAAGCAATCATTACGATCTACTGGGCCGCAATGTTCTTGCAGAGAAAATTTTCAAAAACGTGTTTAATTCAGTTACATATCTTCACTGATAATAATACTCTCTGTTTTGAAAGGCCGCGCAAAATTATTCTGTTATAAAAACTATTATAATTGATGTTCAATAATGTAGCAAAGAAAAGGGAACAATTTACAATTAAGGAAGCAACTGAGACTATACGGAATGTTTAAAGTGATTGTTCGACGATTACACAGTGCATTGTTAATAATAAAAAATTAGTGTATTGTACAACCGTACAACAATTATTTTACGTTACTAGCCAACTTTGAATGGTATCTGCAACAATAAAAAGGAGTGCATGAAAGTAGTTGTATTTGAACAGTAATTCTAAGTAGCTGCTTAAACTATTTAATAAGGCAATTGATACTTGCAGTAAATAAGAAAAGGAGCTGCGGAAAGGTAACTGATTTTTTCCGAGACCAGACATCATAGCTACTAATTTTATCTTATAGTTTTCTTCTCTATAAAAAAACATGCACAGACATTAACAGAAAGTCACTAGAAAAAATCAGTGCCTTTTGGTTGGCCATAACCAATCGAACTAAAAATACTAGTAGCGACTAGTAGTGTAATTGAATCTGTAAAAGCCATCCTGAACTTTGAAAGCCGTCGCTTAACTCGTTATGGTCAGAAAAGCTCTCTCTGGAGTAAAAGCAAATGGTCGCGCGCGCGCGCGTTCGAGCGCAGATTTTGAATTGCTCGCTTTCTTGCCGAGACTCGGACGCGCCGCTGCTTGTACTTATTAGCCTCGGCTCCGTCGCGCCTCCAGGCTTTTCTTCTGGGACTTGCGGTTTGGGAAATTTTCAGCCGCGGCTTTGGAAAGTTGAGGATGCTGCTTGTTTTCTTGTGCCTCGTGGTTTTGAGAGTGATGTTGGTTTTAGATCATAGATTTTGATTGAATGTAAAGTTTGGTAGAACGACGATTCTCATAGATTGGCTGACTTCGTGAAGATAATACTTAGAAAGTCGAAAATACGTGGATATGATTTTAAAAAGCTTCAGATTTAAAGAGTCTTTTTCACCTCATGTCTACTATTTTAGACTTTACTCTTCTTAGCCTGCTTTGAAGCTATCATCATCTAACACCTTTTACTTCTGCTTCACGTAGTGCATAGCGTAACATTTATACCAGGTTCATTTTATTAGTCCATTGCTAATCTTTTGAATTACAGTGAGACACATAAGTCACACGTAAAGTAAATTATATAAATGGCTAAAGGTAAAATGAAACTAACTGCAAGTATCTTATAATATTTAAGTAAACATAATATTAAACATTTATCATGCTTTTTGCAATACATAGAATTGAATTATTTTATAAGTCATGATGTCAATTTTTATCTCTTGTATATGTGAACCATGACGACATGGTAAGTTTTAATTATTTTTACTAAATATTAACGTTTTTATACCTGGGAATCTTTGTTTTCCAAGATAATTTTACAAATTTGTTTTACTAAAAATGCGTGTTTCATATGGTTCAAGATAATACATAAATAATTCTTCTTTAAGAGAAGAAAAATCATCTCGTAGATTGGTTGACTTCATGAAGATAATACTTAGAAAGTCGAAAATACGTCGACGTGGGTTTGAGAAGCTTTAGATTTAAAGGGACTTATCCAACTCGCGTTAATGTATTTTAGACTTTATCTTCTTCGCTTCCTTTGAAGCTATCATCATTTAACACCTTTTACTTCTGCTTCTATAACATAGTGTATAGTGTAACAGTTCTACCACGTTCATTTTATTAGTTCATTGCTAATCTTTTGAGTTACAGTGAGACACATAAGTCACACTTAAAGTAAATTATATAAATGGCTAAAGATAAAATGAAACTAACTGCAAGTATCTCATGAGATTTAAGTAAACACACTATTAAACATTTATCATGCTTTTTGCAATACATAGAATTGAATTATTTTATGAGTCATGATGTCAATTTTTATCTCTTGTATATGTTAACCATGTGAACCATGACGACATGGTAACTTTTAATTATTTTCACTAAATATTAACGTTTTCATACCTAAGAATCTTTGTTTTTGAAGATATGTGAACAAGTTAGTTTTATCAATTGCAAAAGTTGATGTAAAGAAACAAATTTTACAAATTTGTTTTATTAAAAATGCCTGTTTCATATGGTTCAAGATAATAGAAAAATAATTCTTTCAAGAAAACAAAAAAAAGATCATCTCATAGATTGGCTGACTTCGTGAAGATAATACTTAGAAAATCGAAAATTCGTTAACATGGGTTTGAGAAGCTTTAGATATAAAGGGACATCTTTTACTCCTGTTAATGTCTTTTAGATTTTATCTTCTTCGCTTGCTTTGAAGCTATCATCATCTAACACCTGTTACTTCTGCTTCTATAACCTACTGCGTAGTAGTGTAACATTTCAACCAGGTTCATTTTATTAGTCCATTGCTAATCTTTTGAATTACACTGAGACACATAAGTCACACGTAAAGTAAATTATATAAATGGCTAAAGATAAAATGAATCTAACTGCAAGTATCTCATAAGATTTAAGTAAACAAAAATATTAAACATTTGTCATGCTTTTTGCAGTACGTCGAATTGAATTATTTTATGAGTCATAATGTCAATTTTTATCTCTTGTATATGTATGTTAACCATATGAACCATGACGACATGTAAGTTTTAATTATTTTCACTAAATATTAACGTTTTTATACCTGGGAATCTTTGTTTTCCAAGATAATTTTACAAATTTCTTTTACTAAAAATGCGTGTTTCATATGGTTCAAGATAATACATAAATAATTCTTCTTTCAAGACAGAAAAAATCATCTCATAGATTGGCTTATTTCATGAAGATAATACTTAGAAAGTCGAAGATACGTCGACGTGGGTTTGAGAAGCTGTAGATTTAAAGGGACTTATCGAACTCGCGTTAATGTATTTTAGACTTTACTCTTCTTCGCTTGCTTTGAAGCTATCATCATCTAACACCTTTTACTTCTGCTTCTATAATGTAGTGCGGTAGTGCGTATTGGTCTAACATGTCTTCCAGGTTCATTTTATTAGTCCATTGCTAATCTTTTGAGTTACACTGAGACACATAAGTCACACGTAAAGTAAATTATATAAATGGCTACAGATAAAATGAAACTAACTGCAAGTATCTTATAATATTTAAGTAAACATAATATTAAACATTTATCATGCTTTTTGCAATACATAGAATTGAATTATTTTATGAGTCATGATAAAAATTTTCAGGTTTATCAATCTACTACCATTGTTTTAGATATTTTATACAGGTTTTTGTAGTTAACATTTGTATGTAGAAGTAGACATAATTTTTATCTCTCGTATATGTTAACCATATGAACCATGACGACATGGTGAGTTTTAATTATTTTCACTAAATATTAACGGTTTATACCTGGGAATCTTTGTTTTTCAAGATATGTGAACAAGTTAATTTTATTAATTGCAAAATTTTATGTAAATAAACAAGTTATATAAATTTGTTTTATTAAAAATGCCTGTTTCATGTGGTTCAAGATAATATGAAAATAATTCTTCTTTCAAAAAAACAAAAAAAAAAAATCAAAATTCTTCGAAATGTACTTTTTTATATGAAGTATCTTGTTAATAATGATTTTTTTTGTTTTTTCTAAATGCTTCGAAACGTATTTCTAACGTGTTTTCAGGAAAAAATTCTTTTTACTTTTAAGGGAATATCGGAGGGGTTCGTTACAATACGCGTAACTTTATCAGCACAGCCTATCTGATCTATTTTTATCTTTAATATTAAACGTCGCTACTGGTTGGCGACGAAAGGTATTTTTCAACTTTTAGCTCGAATGTTTGCTTTACACAAATTACTACAGAATCTTTTCTTTTCTCTAATTTTCTAAAATGGTTTATTCGAGAAAAATTTACATCGTGTGATATGAATTTTAATTTTTACTCCGACATCCCTTGAAAAGAATGGAGTAAAAAACGGCTTGAAGTAAATACTGCAACTGCTTACAAGATCTACATAATTCTAAAATTTGCCCGTGGTTTTGAAATATTTTATATATATTAAATACTTTCAAACTCAGGGCAGATTTTAGTTTTATTAATCTACATTGGATGCGGATCGTACCTTCTTCCATCACATCAATTTGTACTGCATCGTATGAAGAGATTCTATAAATTAGAAGTAGTTATCCTTAATCCTATTTGTGCTTCGAAAGATTGAAACTAAAACTAAAAGAACTACTAAAACTTAATGTGATTATGATTTGCGTACAACGGGTCGTAGACGTAGTGGGGATTTTGGCTTTAACGATTACCATTCATTTTGTAGAATAGCAACAGTAAAGTAGCAACAGTTCTGATAAATTTGATTTCGTCAACCCAACGTACTGCTTTCGAAAGCTATAAAACTATCAACTGCCCTGAATCAGATACCAAATCACGCTGCATCCTGGCTTCCTCGTTCTGCAATCGCTTCACCAACGTAAGAAAGCGCGAGTAAAATAACACCGAGTTCTTACTTATCCCCGTCGGCAACGTTTCCACCAGCCAAAAATGCCGAAGAGCCACGTCGGCCGGCTATCGGTTTCCGAGGACTGAAAGAGGCGCAATATCCGCGAGGCCGAGTCACGAGCCTCGCGTAGCTACGCGTCCGGTTCAGAAAACTCATCCGCCGCAAGAAGGCGGCGGCGGCGGCGGCGGCGGCGCGTATTAGGTCCTTTTTCAAGCGGCCTGAAAAACTCCCGACACCGATTACTTAAGGAAGCGCTGGCTATCGAATTAATTATCTCTTAATGGCGCTCACCGGCTAATAGCTTTCGAGGTGTACTGAAAATAGTACGTCGATAATCGCCGAGCTAAATCGTCACGAACTCCGAGAGCGGAGTGGCCGCCGTTGCCGCCGCCGCCGCCGCCAATGAATTTATCGACGGCCGCCGGAAATATGAGGCTCTTTGGAGAAGCTATGGGTTAAAGGGAGGCTGCTCAGTAGTATGGGTTTTACGTTATTTGAGAAGGTGCGAATGGCGAGCGAGTGCTGATTTGCTTTTTTGGGATTTTTACTTTATTTCACTGTGAGTAACGGCTGTCTGCTGTAGTCTTTCCAGTTTTGCGCAGGCTTTGTAGAGCTTCGTAGAATTATTTCACTCTTTTTCATCGGTAGTTTATTTCAAAGGCATTAATTTTTAACTTATTTATAATGGAACGGGAGGTTACTAATTCATTTCTAACTTTTTTCTACGTACAATAAAAATAATTGCGCTTTATGCACTGCTTAAAATTTCTTATAAATAGAATTAGTATGAAACAAAATTCTTTATCTGAGCAATATTGCTTACACATTCAATACATCTGATAATTTATTAAGTTTTTTTATGTAAACAGAAAGAGACTTTGTCCATCCTAGACACATATAAGTTTGAAATGGATACAGTAAGTATAATCTAAGTACGGCAAGAAGAATAAATCTAAAGGCAACTTGGAGTCGGACTGTATGAGATCGCCACCTAATTATATATGTAAGAATCATATAATAGCTACACGAATTCGAACACAAATGATGTACTTGTTATTATAATCGTAGCATTTGATCCACAGAATGCATTTCCTCAAAATAAATAACTCATCAGCAAGTTGATTAATCTGCACGATACGTTGATCCAGTTTTTAAATAATTTTTATTATTATATATAAAAATTAAATCTAACTGTGGGATATCCACCTTAGAGAATAGCAATGATTATATCTAAACAAACACAAAAAAAAAATAAGAAAACGAATCGGCCTTGTAGCAACATATTATTTTCATGTCCCGCGCGTTCACAGTCTGTCTTTAAAATAAAATATCAAAAGACTTTTCACGACGGACAGCCAAGCACAACGCAGCCCGAGCTTTTCCTCCGATTCCCTCTCTAAGATGTTTCCCAGCGCCCGATGCAAAAGGAAGAAAAAAGAACGAGAAAAAAAAAATTCCCCGGCTACCTTCCCTTCGAAGCCCTCAATTACAAACAATCCGTTCGGAGTCATTACAAGCCCGGCGATCGCTTCATAAAGTAACACGTGCTCATCCCGACTCTCCGGCAAGCCGGCACTTGAGCGCATCCTGGCACCGTCCAATCTCTTCATTGCGAATTACTTGCGAGCCCCATTAATTAGAGCAGAAATTAATCGCAGGCCGCGCGTGATTTGCGAGCGCGGAAGCTCGCGAGCCGCGAGAGGGACGGAGACGCGCTGGCGCGACGAGTCGATTTATTTTTCGAGTGTGCACCCGCGCGCGTTGATGCTCGCCCAGGATACCGAGCACCTTTTTTTTCGCACTCGGAAGTAAAAGAGTATACCGCTCGCGATGATTCGGTTCGGAGG
Organism: Ormyrus labotus; assembly: GCA_035582975.1. NCBI lineage: Eukaryota > Metazoa > Arthropoda > Insecta > Hymenoptera > Ormyridae > Ormyrus > Ormyrus labotus. The sequence continues at coordinate 2,754 of JAWWEO010022859.1, read as the reverse complement.
TAGGTTATCGAGGTACGTCCGTAAATCGCGGCACTTGTCACGAAACAATTTCAACGCGAGCGCAAAGGGAGCATAATAGAAGGGGGAGCCCTCCTTAAAAGCTCGAGAGGCAGAGTCGCGCTTTAAAAAAAAAAAAAAAAAAAAACCGACTCATCGGCCCGAGGAAATTTATTGGGAAGCCGCAGCAGCTTTTAAAATATTGCGTCGGCCCGATAAATCGCTCGGCGCACCGCACCTACGGGCCGGCGCGCGGGGTCATTACCGGAGCGAAAAGTCCGAGGAGGCTCTCTACGTGTACGCTCTCTCTCTCTCTCTCTCTCTCTCTGCCTCGCGCATAAATCCTCGTCCCCCGCAGTTGGCCGCGGCCGCGGACGGCGGGGCAGCGCCTAATAATGACAATAAGTATCGGCGGCGGGCACGCGTCCGAGTTTATTTTAGGCTGCCGCGGACGAGCGGGAATGCGAGCCCGTCGCGGGGGCTCGTTCGAAAAAAAAAAAAAAAACTGAGTGATTTAGCGAGTGGCCGCGGACAGCGACTGCTTGGCTCTTACGAGCGGTAGCCGATGTATCTCGCGATAAATCGGGGATTCTGCGCATGCGTTTCTCGTGCTTTGCTCTGCTTAGTTTCATCGCGATTGTTTCGGATTAATTTGAGGAAAAAAAAAAAAAAAAAAAAAAATAGACGAACGAAAAATTGCGGAGTTCGCTTTTAATTAGGACGACGAGGGCTGGAAGCGCCGGGTGTAAAAAGCGAGCAGCTCTCGAGAGCGGAAAAAGCGTCGCTCGCTGAAAACGAAATGGAAATCCTCCACCGTCCGGCCGACTCAACAGCGGATAATTAGAAGATGCATAATGCATATAGCGCTGGAATCGGATGGAAAAAAAGTCGAGCGGCAGGGGGTCGGGAGGACGAGCGCAAGAAGCGGGGAATTAATCCGCTGCCTCGAAATGAATTCGTCGTCGTCGTCGTCCGCAAGCGGCGACGCGCGCGGTGGTCCTTCGCGGAAAGCCGGCCGTCTTTCTTTTACTTCGGAAGGGCGACACAATCGTTTCGACGTCCGATTGCACCCGGAATCCTCGACGAGCAGCTCGCAAAAAGGTGACAAGCTCAAATTGGAGGAGCATCGAGAGCGAAAATTAACTCGTGAGCGCGCATCCGCGCCGATCGGATATAACAATATTCCGAATAGGAGGCGCGAGCGAAGAAGAAGCGCAACGAGGAAGCCGGCTGTTTTGCCTTTCTGGAATTTCATAAATTAATTTTCCCGCCTTTACGGCTCTTTGCGCTCTCTTCTTGCGCTTGTAAAGCTGCGGTCCCGCCTCTCCCCCCCTCTCTCGCGGCGCAATCGAAGAAACAGCTCCTGCGTGCTTTATTGCGCGGCTGTGAATGAGCTGAATTTTATGGAGGCGCGCGCGCGCGGCCGGTATGGGGGATTTTTGCGCCGAGAGGCGAGGCTGCTCTGCTCCTTTTCAGGCGGACTCTCGGGATAGTTTGCCGAGAGGAGGAATATGCAAATACGCGGCTCCCGCGCGCTCCGGGCTTTTTCTCGGCATTCGGCATGCTAATGTCAAAATAAGTATAGCGCGTACGATGCGGGCGAATCGAAAAATTGGACCGGGGCGGGAGAGGAGTCGAGAGAGAAGAGAGTCACTCGTCTCGCGAATTCTCGCGATCGGCCGAAGAAATCATCAAGAGCGGATGTACGTCGTTGCGCGGACGCAGTCGAGGACACTGTCCTTTGAACGGCTGCTCCGGCTATCGGCGGACCATCTGGCCTGTCGCCCTATCTATCGTCCCGTCTTCCTCGCCCAGCGGAGTGCTCGTCTCCTTATCGAGCCCCCGCGCCTTTTTGCCACAAATTCGTGTTATCTCGTCGTCGAGCGGAGAGAAAACTCGGTGCTTCGGAAAGACGAACGGTTAATTGCGATCGCGCCGGGTAAACATATATAAATCGCGCGCAATATTTCTAACAAATACACCATACGTATAATAATTGGGAAAGCTTGCCCGCTGCTCCGACCACTCCCCGTTCGCGTTTCTCTCAATCGTCGAAGGTTATGTGCAGCCGACAAGCTTGACCGGGGCTCGCGATCTCTCTCCTGTAAATCTCCGCCTAATGATCGGGGGCAGCTGACCGCGCGGTGTCCGCCAGTCACTCGCGCGGCCCTCGCTTTTCGCGGACGGGGGCATCGTTGCGTCCCGAGTAAGTGCGGATGCTCGCCTCTCTCCTTCTCTCATTTGTCCGCTCTCTCGGGCCTGACGTTCGACAGCCGAGGAATTTGCATGCGCGCGCGCAGCGGCAGCAACAGCCTGCATTGTGCCAAGTCATTATCCGCCGTTTAGCTTTATTTGTATGCTGGATGACTGCCTCGTAAATTGACTTTTCGCCTATGCTCCGCTTTGTTCCTTTGAAAATTAATTAATCTCTCTCTCTCTCTCTCTCTCTCTCTCTCTCTCTCTCTCTCTAGTTTTTCGTCGTTTTCTTTCTTTATCCGGTGACTGGTCGAGAAAATTTAAAAAGGTTTAATTACTATGAGGGAACTGATTATCGGCCAATCGGATTTACGGAGCTTAATGAATGACATTAATTTTATAAACTCAATAATAGAGCTTCGGATTAAAAACAGAATAAATTGATACATTAATTTAAATCGAAAGAAAAAATTCCCGGTACACACTCGCGCCATTAACCCAATAAGATCTCGGGGGGGGGGGGGGGGGGGCCCCCCCCCAAAAAAAATAAAAAAAAAATGC
>JAWWEO010022612.1:0-71490 GCA_035582975.1 Ormyrus labotus | reverse complement strand
TCCCACCGTTACTATATAAAATAGTAAAAATTAAAACATATATAATAAATTTTAATATACCATTTCTCTCAGTGTATAATTTGTAAGAAATTTTCCTATATTTACAGTAAAATTCCCTATATACGTAAAAAATTTGATTACACTGTTTGGTAAATTTTCCTGTAAAGTATGGTAATTTTTTTGGTATTGACAGTCTGTGGTGGCCTTACTGCGCAGTACAGTAATTTTTACTAAAATTTTCTCCTAACGTATCAGTGTACTGTTTTGCGTTACGAAGAATAAACCTACTTAACTCAGTATTTGACATTTTCCCAATCACGATTGATTTGTTTCCGAAAACTGGGGCGAACCTCGGGCTTGTGTTTCCAGACATCAATCACGCAAATGAAAAAAGCCGCGGGTTCCTACACCGGAATCGGTCGACGGACCGGTAAACAACTCTTTAAACTTTCGCGGGCGGAATAAATCACGACTTTTTCCTTTCGCGCGCGATTGACGGGCAAATTGTCGGCGAAGCGGCCCGAAATTACCCAGGCGCTATCTAAATCGTAAAGCGGCGGCGGTGGCTCCTAAAATACCCGCGCGCCGCTTATGAATCGGCGCCTTTGGCAATCGCCGAGACAGAGAGAGGAGGCACCTCGTTAAAAATCCGTCGTAAATCCGCATTACGCCGCGCGCGCGGCGTAATCGGCGAAATTGCGCTCGGCAAGAAGAAGCTTCTCTCTCTCTCTCGCTCGTTGTGCAGTCGTAATTTCAATTGAAGCGCAATACGATCCGCGAGAGCTCTCCGCCGCGGTAATGACGAGGCGCGGAAACGACGATTTTTGTTTTAAAAACTGTAACCCGCCGGCGGATGTACATTCGACTCCGTCGCGGTCGTCGGGGGGGGAGGTTCGGTGTCGCGAGAGCCGCGACGACAGTGTTTGATTGGGGTTAATTTTCAGTCGTTCGCGGGACTTGTGAAATGTCGCTTTTACGGCCCTTTAATTAGATGCTTTATTTTTTCGGTTTAATTTTGAGAAAGTCGCGGGAAATAAACGAGCTGCGATTTTTTTTTTTTGTTGGTTCGGTCGGTAGCGAAAATGATGGTGTTTCGAAATAAATAAGAGTTCATTAGCGAGGACGAAAAATTGCCGCCGAAAACGTTTAAATTGCTCGGAATAAATATCAGGTTATGCGCATGACTAATTGCAATTTTTACTGATTTGACAACATCATTTTTCAGAATTGAAATACACCGCCGTAAATTCAGGTAATTTTTCATTTCTTTTTTTAAACTTCGCGAAAAAGCAGAATTAAAGCAATAATCAAATTTTCCAGAAAAATCGTCCGCCTACAAATGTACAACGACGAATGAACACTCTGAAAACAGTCATTTTCTCATTACGAATTACTCGTTAATTACGCCCCGCAATTTTATTAGCCTCGATGCCTCGTTAAACAGCTCGCGAACGGCTGCGCCGTCGGAGAAAAAATCCCCCGTAATTTATAGGAAAAAAATATATTTCCATCCCGAACGACGCCCTTAAATCCGCGGCTCGTCGTCCCATCCGGTTGCGTCTTCATTAGCAACTCATTATCCGGAGCGCCGCTCTCGAATGGAGGCAGGCCAGCCCTCTAAACGCGTCATCGCGGCGATTTAAGCGACGATCATCGGGGCACCTACGCGCCCATAAACGCGCGCCGATCCTCGAAAAATCGGCGCAATCGTAAACGTCGCCCTTATATATATGTAGAGATTTTCCGCGGCTGATTTACGCGCCGGTCGGCCGTCGGATAAAAAAGAAAAAGGCCGCGCCGCGCCCGTAAATTCAGCTTCGGGTGCGTGTCATTGTGCGTTTGTGTACGTCGACAGGGGGAGGACTAATCGAGATGTCGATTTCGAGATTTGACGGGCGGATTTTCATCGGCGTTCCGTCAGAGCGGGTAATTGGTGATTTTGGAATGCTTCGGAGAGAGAGAACTTCGATGTCGGGAGCGGTTATTTTCGAATCGTAAATCCGCCCCGCGTCATTTTATATAATGTTCCTCGGTTCGATATTAAAAATAATTTATTCATACCGCACTCGCGCTAAAATATATATATCGAGGATTATTTATTCTGGAAATGCGCCTCGCGCGACACATTAATCGCGAGTGTTCCCGATAGATTTCGCCGGATTATTAATAAATTATTCGATATTTTATTAATTGATAAACTAAAAGCCCGACTTTATTTATCGCCGACTGGTAACTTAATTATAAACATAAATTTTCGATGCAATATTTATTGTGGAATATATTTCTCAAACACAACGCCTCTTCCGGTTATTGTTTTTATTTAAGAGAGGAAGATTAGCCGCTCGAGTGATAAACACCGTAAATATACGGAAAGTTTTTCCTCCGCCAAAATTAATGCTCGCCGGTAAATAAGGACATTACGCGAATTAAAGATAGACGCCGAACCGTAAGGAGCTAATTAAATTATGTAAATTCCCCGCTAAATTCGTTAGCCTCTAATAAACTCCGCGCGTCGGAAAACCCGCCGCGCGAATAAAGTGTATATACACACAGCCAGGCCGCCGCGGCATTCGATCAGGCCCAAAACATTCCTGCGGCTCGTAAACAAATTCGCCGAAATTCCTAGCTGAACTCGGCGCCGCGCGCCGCTCGTATAATTAAAATGGCGCGGGGGGGGGGGGGGACACATAATTCTGCGGGACGTACGCTTTTCATTAGAGGAAGCGCGCGGAGACAAGTATCCGCACGTTTTCCGTGTCGCGGAAAAAGGAAGGCGAGAGGGAGAGAGCCTCGTATAATTCCGTTGCGGCGCTCTGGCACCGTTGGTGGTCGCCGCGGATCGTGACTTTTTCGGCTCCCGGGAGAAGAAGCTCTGCGGTTCCGAGGAGGACGGAAAGTAACGGAGGGTATTTCGATTCTAATTTAGTAGAGGCTGCCTGTCGATGTCTTTTGCTACTTCGTATTGGGAATATCGGAATACGATGCCCGCGTTTGTTCGCTCGTGTAGGCGAAGAACTTGTTAACGGAAAACCGAATCGACGGCTGCGGAGAGCCTTTTTTGCCGAACGAAATTAGTTTGCTTTATTCGGAATTGCGCGAGTACTGATATATTTTTTTCTTCAATTTGCGGTTTAGCTTTCATTGTTGCAAAAGTTTCGAGTAGATAAATTTCAGGTTGTTCGGCGAAATTCAACGTATACCGATTTGTAATTTTTTTCGCCCGATAGCTTTCGCTTGTTTATTTTTTACTTAAAAATTTGCTCTTTCCTTCATAAATAACGACTTTTACGAGGCCGGCTTAAATACTCGCCAAAACCCCCCCCTAAAAGTTCGTTAATTATCCCGCTCCCCCTTAATCGCAACTTAAAACTGGTTAATCTCGCGTTTTATTACCAGGACCTTTTCCCCTCCCGGCCCCCCAAGACCCGAAATCCTCCTCGTATCGCTTTCTCGGTCCTTAAAAAGCCAGATCTTAGAATTGGAAAGAGCAGGCTCGGAAGCTCGTATACATTTCCGGCCGGGCTTTCGGCCGCTCGGCGCCCCCCCGCGGAGCGAACAGGTTGTCGGCGCCCGATCGCGCGGCGGCTCTCTACTCGGTATGCCACACGCGTCGGAGTCATTGCACTCCTCGCGCGCGCTGCTGTGGTCCGGAATTTCAAAGGCCGCCTCGTGTGTGTGCTGCGACGGGGAGAATCGCGAGGGCTCTCCTATTTCGCAGCCGCGGGATTCCCCCGGGGATCGGGGGGGGGGGGGCGGTTGGTTTCGGAGAACTGAGCGACGACGACGCCGGTTTGCGACGCGGGGGATGAGTAATGGAAGCCTTGAAACGTTAGACGGAAAGTTCAAGCGTTCACTGTACTTTTATCGATAGAAATGGAGAAACGAATCGACAAATGTAGTGTCCCTATTTTATGCCGATGGTGCCACGGGTTTAAAGCTAAAAAGAAGAATTGTAGACCGCCTCGCTTCGCGCTTGTCGCGCTTCTAAACCTCATTGTTGAAGGTTAACCGAAACAAGCAAGGGATCTTTTAAGGAAAGCAACTAATTTTTGTTTATCATTAAATTTTGCTCGGGCTCTGTGTACAATTTCGATAGAACTTTACTTACAGGTAAGTTCGTTTAATTGATAAATTGTATTTCGAGACTCTTCCTCAAGATCACTAGATAGACACGTTTAAAGTCTTGTTACGGTACAATTAATTTTTACAACTGGATCGTACACATATTTGAATATAATTGATTAACAATTAAATTTTAATTATTATTATAACTTACATGAATTAAGAATTAAGATTTTAAACTTAAAATTGCTTTTGCAATTGTATATTTTCATCGTCGATGACATCTAAATTATAAAATCTTGCGAATGTTTCAGAATCTTTAGTCCATCTTGCAGTTAAACATATTGCGTCTATGCTTACTCCTAATCGTTTTGCTGCAGATGCTGAAGCGTGATATGTACTATGCGCTGGAAACTCATCTGTGTTAATTCCACTCATTTCTAAAATATGCTTTATCCATCTACTCAATGTTTGTGAGCTAAATTCTTGTCTGCTTATTCATGTTTTGTGTCAGATTGTTCGAGGAAAGGTCTGCTGCTACTCTCGACGAACACATTATCAAGAGCAAAGTACACAAAAGTTTAATTTTGGTTTTGTTTGCTTTTCGTAACGGAGGTTCAAGGGTTTTTAAAACTCTTGAAAGGACAATTTTCGAATAAATTTTTCAAATTTCCTTACAATTTCTATCAAAAAAATCCATATAAACAAAACAAAAGTCGACTTAAAACAGAAGACGCCAAGCTTCTAAAACCTTCGCTCACGACACCAACGCTTCCGCGCAAAAAGAATCCCAACAGCAATTGTCGAACAAGCCATCAGCACTTACCAATTCAAGAGCGCGCCGGCAAGTGCAGGAAACAAACAGCCTTTTCCCTTCCCGCGAGCGCCCCGCCGAAGAGAAGAATAACCTCTCCCATAAATTCCCGAGGCTCGCAATCGAGCACGCAGGTTCATCAACACGGCGCGCCGCTCTTCCTTTCCTCTCCCCCGCGCCGCGCGCGGCCGCGAATCCACGCACACCGCTCGAGAGCGCGTCTCGTCATTGTTTATCCGACTCCTCGAGCGCCGCTCTCGGCTTCGGCTTTCACCGTGCACGCGATGCTCCGCGCGCGCGCGCGGCGAGGAAAGAGCATAAGCGAGCCGGCAGGGCTCGGCGATTTCACCGACTGCGGAAGGGAAGGCGACGACAATGGAAGCGCTTAGGAATACCGACGGATTATTATAGTTGAACGTGGAGTGGCAACAGGTGAGACGCGGTCGATTAGCGTCGGGAGAAATTTGAAAAAATATCCGCGTCTTCCTCGTGGATTTTCACCGAGCAATGCAGAATTGGTATTTTCTACGAGATTTTCAAGTGGGCAGGTGAATCTATAATAAAATGGTTTGTGTATAAAAGAAAGAAATGTGTCTTCGAGTCGAAAAATCAACCTCCTTCGACCAATACAGGGGAGCGGACAAAGCGGGTTAAAGAGCGCGATTACCGCGTGACTTACGTCGTTAAAAAGTCCTCGAGCGGGAAAAGAGCGGCCGTCCTAATATACCCAATTAACGTATACGTCCAGGAGAGAGAGAGGGACGAAATGCAGCTTTTGCGCAACCCAGTTTCCGAGCCGAGTTTGTAGGTCACCCGATGGGGGGAAAAGTAAGCCGCGCGGGCATTATGGGCTTTTCAATTTTATGCGAGAGCCACGAGACGCGAGTCGTGACTCCGGGGAATAAAAAAAAAAAAAACCTCCTCCTCTCGAGAGCAGCCGATGTGGGTGTATGCTTGCGCTCGTGTGGGTTTAAGTGGGGAATAACCGATTGCTCACGATCTGCACAGCCGTTTCGATTTCCTTCGCTTGTCGCTCGGATGGATCTAATAAAAGTGATGCGTTTTTATTAGCTTTTTTTTTAGAAGTAATTACGATGTAACGATGCCTTTCGTGGGTGAAATCGTCAGTTACGTAAAGGCGGAAACGGTGCAGATTTAGTTATGTCCTGTAAAGATTCGGTGGTCGATTCAGTTCTCTTATCAATTATGACAGCTGAAATAATGGACATGTTGCCTTCTGCTATCAAAACTTTTGTGAAACATCGAGTTTACAGAGGAACAAAGAGTTTAACGGTCGCAGGCCAGCTGTGCACTGCGGAGACGTGAGGCGGTAGATAATGTCTCATTATCCGCCCTTTTGCGAAATTTAACTTACTTAGGTTGAATTGTCCTGAAGTGTTCGTGACTGACTCGAACGGAGGTATTCTTTGTAATTTTGCGAAAAATAGACGTGAGAATTTTTAGGGGCGATTCGGAGATAAGAGACTGTTTTAGTGTCTACTATTCTTTTTACAATGATGCAATGATAAACTTGCTGACAACGAACGACGGCCTTTTAAAGCTACAATTAGATTTCGGAATTTGTCAATCAGTTATTCAAGTTTACTGCTTTAGAATATTTATTTCAAGAAACGTTACTTAAAATTTTACTTACATAATTTTAAGAAAGTAGGATAGTTCACTGTATCTGGCTAAATATTAATCAATTTCTGTTACATACCTGAAACAGAAAAAAAAAATTAAAATTAAAAACTGTTAAAGTAAACAGACAATACATTTAAAGAATTAAACACATATCTCGAGATTTAGGATTCCTAATTATAAATAAAAAGTTATAAAATATTACATAAAAGTAAAAAAGGGAGTTATGTATTTTTTTAATCAACTTAAGGAAATAAATGATGAATTTTTTTTATTATTATATTGAAAATCAAGAGTATTGGTTCGACTACCGTCGAACTATTTTGCTGCATAAAACATTTTGACCCGGGACATATTTTTTAATAACAGTAGTACAAAGCGTACAATATTAATGGAGGCTTGATTTGATAGAGTTCAATATCATAGTTTTTTTCATTTCATTAGTATACTTGACATTCCCATTTATTATGCATTTAAAAATTCCATTTTCTTTAAACCTATGAATGCTGCAGCAAATGAAAAATAGCCGATAGTAAGTTCATATTAGTAAATGACTTGGAATAATAGCACGTACTAATAATCCATAAATCCTTACTAAGGACTATTTTTTTCAATGAATACCAGACAAATACATTTCCTTCGGAGAATATTAATTTAATATGACACAAGTTATTCTCTCTAAGTTGGTACTTCTTTATATCGCCTGCATAAGGCTATACTTTCTCGTTACACACCTTAAAATGAATTTTTAACATTCTTTGATATGATAATGCAAATAATAAACTAATTTATTTATTTACCCACTTGAAGGCTTCAAAAACCGTTATTGGCAATAATTTAGCCATTTTTTATGAAACTGGATCTTTCGTTATCTGACAAAAAGTTACAAAAAATTTCAATCAAAAAAATACGTAAAGTTTATAATTACAATAACTTATATTAAAAATTTACGTTTCAACGGCATTTGGCGTCCCCATAAATTTACAAGTTCCATCCTCCAAAAATCCTTTTAATGAATAAAAATAAATCGTAAAATTTAAAAATTCTAAAATGTAATGAATCTTATCTTGCATTTATGATAATGTCAATATTGTATGGATATAGCTTATTTTAAATTTCGTAAAAGTTAACATTATGGACGAGATAATTATACAAAAATGAAAAAGAAATTTCACACGTTAACATTGAATACCTACAGACAAAAAAAATTTACCTGAATTCTTGATACTACATTAGCTTTGGTAGAGGCAATACTGGGCTTCTTAATATACTAAACATGTCGAGAGACTGTCAGTGGCATTATAAAATCGAAAGATTCCATTCTGTTCTTCGTAACCAAAAACTCCGTTAAAAACATGTTAGCCCTGCCATACATAATATCGCCAGATATTCCGAGCCATTTGTTTTCTTTCGGATCGTAAATAACATAAGCATCCACTGCTGATGTTAATTAATGTGATGCTGCAATTGATAGTTAAGATTAAATCCTCTATTGATTGTACATCCAAGTTCTGCAGCTTTTTATTTATTGTGAATGACAAATCTAGTCTCTCTGGTGTGCGAATTCAGTTTTGTGATCAAATATTTTGTAAAGAAAACAAGGAACTGTAGTAATAAATACCTTCACAGTAGGCATTACTTTTAATTCTTCACCATAAAAATGATTACGCATTTAATAAAAAAATGTTATCAGTTTTAATAAAAAGATCGTTACTGGATTCTCATTCCGTGAGAGTATTTGTTTCTATAGTTCTCTTAGAGTTTACGAAATACCATTCTTGAAGTGTACTGTTATCATAACATTTCATCAACATTGAAGTTTAACGAATCAGCTTTTGGCATCTTGCAAAAATCCTTCAAGGTTTTTACCAGAGAACCTCGAATAGTAACCAAGCGTGAAATAGGAACCCAGTATTTTTGGCAAAGTTCTGAAAATTCTTTAGATTCTCCTCGCTCTCAAGATACACAGCGAATAATTGCCTCGAGTGCCGTGAAATTTCACTGTTGTGGTTCACACTCAAATCGGAGAGACGTAAAGCTTGTGAAAGTATTTTCTTGCCTGATAATTGCTTTAGTATGCGTAGCAGTATAACGTCTGTAAATAAATCTATTCGCACGTGCAATTTTAGTTTTTATATGCAAATTACATTGTGCAACAAATACTTTCTTTTCGTGATTTAAGGCATCGTAATAGTATGTGTTTAAAAGACAACGTCGTGTGCCGGTCTTTCGCTTATTTTAAGAAAATGATGTGAGCCAGTAGTAGAAAATTAAATTTAAATACGTAATAAGTCTTACTTACTGTACTCTTTATCGTCGTAAACAATGTAGACGCTTTTCGCTTTATAGTATTTTTAAATATCTGGTATCAAGCAAATGTGTGTCATAAGAATATAAATGTTTATCATGAAAAGAAATTGATAGGACTTGAAAGTAAATAAATTATAAAAATAAGCGTTAATTTACCAGTATTATATATTTTTATTCAAATTCATATAGTCAACTGAACTAATTTTGAACAACGATTCTAAAAAACGAACCCACAGTCACCCGAACATCGCAATAGCTAAAAGCCTACTGTTTTTTCACTGTCTTTCTTAACATATCCATTAATCTCTAACGGAAATTATAGCGTAGTGCATTAATTACAATACTTAAAAATCTTGTGTCGAGTAAGATATATGGCATTGATATTGCTTTTTTAAGTTGTTCGGTAAAAGTAGGGTGTCGGTTCTGAAAATCAATTCATAATTTCTCGTTTTCACCTACGGTTACAAACACTTTTTTTCTAATGCAATTAAAGCACATTATTTTTCTAAAAAGTAAGCATTCCCCGAACAGTACATCTAAATTATTCAACAGTTTTTTTCTAATTTAAACTTTCTAAAATTCACATAAATGGCGCTTTTCTTACATTAACTTACACGGACAATGATCAAAACGATTCGTAATGGAGAAAAAAATTTCAATTTCATAAATATGGGAAAATAATCAGAGCGTTCTTGCGCGCGCGGTTCGGATTTCTACGTTCCTCCTGGGATTTTACATTTTCATTTCATTACAAGTGAACGCACGCACGCGAAGGTGATGTTTAACGCATCTTTCTCTCCCGAGTGTACGTAACACAATAAAGTCGCGGAGAAGAGGGCGAAGCCGACTTCCGCCTCGAAATTCAAAGTTTCCCCACGGGTGGGGAGATCATCCGACGTCGAGTTCGTGCTAAAAGCAGGACGTTCTTCAGTTCAGTGGGAAAGGAAGACGCGAAATTTTCACCTTTTTAATGCTACACGAGGCGCTTAGTCACCTAGTCATAACGGCTTACATCACTGCGTAATGATCCACTTCAGAAGTCGTTTAGAAAGACTTTCACCCGATAAAAACAAAGACGTTATGTGGAATTGACATGGGTGCGTTATTAATATGTCAGCAGCTATTTCTTGGCAAAATTTTAGGTTGTCAGTAATTACACATGCTGATTAATTACAAGATCAATATTTGCGATAAATAACCAAATTGTTTATAGCTACTTTATTAATCCAAAGCAGGTTTAAAGCGTCATTTGACATTAAAGAAGAAAACTTATATTAGAAAAATGTTTAGCAATATTAAAAATTATAAAATTATTAATCAATTCTAACACTTGGCACATTTATAGTAAAACATTCCAAAGCATCTAAAGGAGTCTCGAAGAATACGTTTCCGCTTGAAAAAGCCAACTCCGCGCTCAGCCTCTCGAGGAATCTAAAAACTCTTGCAAATTTCAACGACTCGTCGCGCTTCTCCTAAGCGCCTCGTCCCTTTTTTTTTCTCCCCGGTCATTCGTCGAAATCGAGCACTCCCTCTTTCTCCTCCTCCTCCTCCTCCTTCTTCCAGTCGTTTATAACGGTCCCGCCGTCATCACTGTCGTCCTACCTGGCCTCCTTTCCTCGGGGCCCCGTATGATACCAGGCCTTCTCTCGCCGAGTCTCGAGGATTGTCGGCCTTTCGATTCTCATAACTGTACATGCCCCACGGGATACACACGTATATGCGCGCACTCGCCGAAAAACAAGCACACGGCGCGAACGCACCAGAAGAAGCGGTCGGCTCGCAGGAGGCGCGAGCTGTCGATTTCTTCTGCCTGGTGTGTCCGCGGCCGAGGGATCACGTAACTATGGTAGCCGTCTGTTCCCGGTTGTTGGGACTCTTCTCCTTTTTTTTTTTGGGACGGAGAAAGTGGGCTTATTAGAAATCATTAGAAAGGTTATCGAGGCGCGGGGACAGAAATTAGGACGGGGAAGATGTGCTTCGGGCTTGATTCATTGAGATATGCTGGCTGCAAGTTGAAATGTTAATGGTCGTTTTGACTTTGGTGATAATGCTCATGAAAAACGAGCTGTTGATGAATCCTATAAGCCTATTCATGTCAAAAGAGAATTTTTTTGAGAAAGGGGCTTATAATTGGCACCATCGGACGATCAATTCTTAAGAATATATAATATTCTATAATTATGCATGACGTGATGTAAGCAAATAACCAGTAAATTTACTTGTATACTAATTATATCTTTTCGAAATACTTCTGTACTCGAAATACTTCTGCGGCATAAGCATTAACGGATCCGCTTAACAAACCGTTTAAACGCGTCACATTAATTCAGTTTAAAAGTGATTCCTAATTTTCTTCGGCAGAGCCGACATAATACCCACCTTCGTCCTGCAGCAGACGCCCCGTATCTAGACGATATCAGACGCGAGAGTGCAGGAAATCCACGTTACATGCTACCGTGCCTGTTCTAATAACGTCACTCCGAATAACATTAGCTTCTTTCGCTACTTTGCTCCTTTCGCGCTCCTGACGTCTTCCTCGAGAATCTCGAAATGTTCGCCTGGTAGTAATATGACGTACCGTGATTTTTGGATGTACGCAAAAAATAAGTAAATTAAACTTGTCCCGCTTTTTCGTTTTAAAAAATGTTTCGTGACAAGAAACTGCTTTTTACGAGAATTTCAGATTTTATCGGGGTTTTCCACGCAATGCTCTCTCTCTTTCACTTCGGTGACGCCAAATACACGAATCGCTGCCAGCGATCGAACAGAAAATTAAACTGTCAGAGGTAGGCTCCAAAAGAGGAAAAGAGCAGTGTGCGTAGAACGACCATTGGCAAGTGCAGAAGCTGCGCAAAATGGAAGAAAACGAGGGTGACCGCGCAGATGGCGCTGCTACCGCCCGCGCGAACGTGCCCGACATAACCTATAATTTTCCGAGAGATTGGCTTACCTTTTCAATCTCCGAACGCGCGGCTCTCACCCGGCGTTTTAATATTGCGGCTCTTACGGAGGCTGCCGGATCGTTTAGTGCGCTTTCGTTTGATCTCTCGTACGCGGATGCGGAAAATTAAGTTGAATGCGCAGTTTTTTGTTAATCTCTGTATCCGAAAGGTGGATATCCTCTAGCTTCACATTAATTGTCACCAGTAACATGAACGACCAATGTAATACGTAAAATAAATGGTAAATAGAAGCTGGCACTTGTAATTAACCGTTTCAGCGGCACATTTATCATTATTTTTTTGACCTATAATCATTGGGCCATCAGTCCCATAAGCTAAGTTCAATTTTCTGTCAAAATTTTTAACAAGACGGATAACCTTTTCCCTAATGTTGATCGAACCCGTAAGCTTTAAGAACAAATGCCTTCCTCTTAATTTTGAATTGCCCATACTTTTTCCGTTAGATATAGTTAGAAAGTTGTTAAAAAGTAATGAAAAATATCCTGTAAAATAAGGCCTTATGTATTACATAATTACAGTTCACGTAATAATTATACGTTAAATTGTTTTTAATGGTGAATACTAATACCGACAGCCGTCGCTGCGGCAGTGTGTGTGGTTAACAAGCAGCAGATAGGTGGTATATTCCCTCATGTAAGAAACTGGATTACCATAATATATATATACAAAGCCTGCTATGAGAGTTTTTTTTTGCTATTAAATATTCTTAGAAATTTCAAGCGCTTATACAATGTATCTAAAATTACAGTGTCTCTCGCTATATAATTTTATCAGTTTTTACGTGCACGAGTCGAGCCTCGGTAAACTATGCTTTATACTTTTCCACAATTACATCGAACATTCGATGCAAAACAAGACCGCGCTGCCTGAATTCGAAATTAAATCGAGGCTCGAGTGTGCCTTATCGCCTTTACGACCGACAAATATATTTAAAAGGGTAGGTACGAAAAAAGGTTCCGACTTTAAAAAACTTTTTTCCCCGATCGCCATAACAGTAAAAGTCCAACGACGGCAACTCCGCATCAAGTCGTTACGCGAGAGAGCAACGCGTCGCCGATCGAACTCGACGCCGCGTCGCTGAAAATCCTGTTTTTAAACTCCCGTGAGACCGGATATTCCATTCGCGAAAGCTCAGACCTGACGGCAAGAAGCGAAATGCGTATAAACATCCCAGCAGAAGATACGCGCGTATAAATGAACATATAATCCCGCGCGCTCGTTGATTTGATTGACTTCGTCCTTTTTCCCGGCGTATTAAGAGATTCGAAATTAAAAATAAGCAGTTTTTTACGAGGCTGCCTTGGGGAGGTATTAAAATTAGCTACGAGATATGCACTTAAATTGCACGTGCCAAGTTTCAAGCGATGCTGCTTTCCGTGCAGATGACACCGCAGAAGCAGCGGAGACTAAGGCGAAAGCCGAGATGGCAGAAAGTGCATCCGACAGGTGTGAATTTTGCTGCATTAGCTTAATTTGAGGCAGGCGGTGTTTATCTAAGCAGCTCTGATTAAAACGAAAGTACTCCTTTAGCGTTCCTAAATGTGTGAGAGTTCAATGAAATGCGAGAGGCGAAAGTTTTCGGAGAGTATCAAGCATCTCCTGTATCGTACCATGAAAATTCTCGAGGCCAATGCAATAAAAATAGAATCGCCTTTAAAAGCCTTTAGAACCTTTTTCTGCCTCATTTAAATAAATATAAGTATTTTCTCTTAGAAAGTAAAATATTTGGTGTTAAAGGGGAGATATATCAGATATGTTCTATTACTACTAATTATAATAAATAAGGATGTATTAGCAGTGAGTTAGTTTATCTCGAGTTGATACAATTCTGCTTCATTAAATTATCAATGGGACACTTTACAGATACCAAAAAACTCTTTGGACGTAAACAGAAATCCATCGTGCTGTACTGCAATTAATTAAACCACTTGATAAAACCAAATTTCAAGAAACTTAAAAACTAATAAATTTCCCCGAGAACCATCAGGCCCACTCCCATCGTCACCAGCAATAACAATCCATTGTTTCCAAAGCGTTAATTCCCATTCAAAACAGAAAAAGCAGCTCGGTGCATCTCCGAAACGAATGAACTCGCCTGGCGGCGAGTGCAGTCGCTCGAAAAAAAAAAAGTACACACGCGCGCGTAGAGAATCGACGCGATGGGACGCCCGAGATAAGCCCGTATATAACACTCTGCGGCGGGACGGGAGGGGGAGTTTCGTCGCCGCCGCCGCCGCCGCGCGGCGCACCTGCTGCCGCGTCAGCTCTCGCAGGTACACACAACGCATCCTTCCTTATCCAGCGCTCAAAACATAACGGACGCGCCGGGCTTTGTGAGAAACGGATTTCTCGGTCTCGCGCGCGCGTGTGTGTGTGTGCTCGCGCGCGGTTTTCTAATCTTTTTTCGCGCCAGAGGAGAAAGAGAGAAAGAGAGAAAGAGAGAAAGAGAGAAAGAGAGAGAAAGAGGGAAGAAACTTTTTGCGGGGACGTGCGAAAAGTTGCATGAGAGATGGTCCGTTATGCATTCGCGTCTAGTTTCAGAGAGCTGGACGCGGCACTTTTTTTAATGTATTCATATATCTGAGTAAATGTAAATTTTTTATGATTCCAACTGTGCCTAAGTCTGATGCTGCATTTGCATACGGTATCTTTTGCAAATGTAGTAACTGTATTTTCGCAGAAATACCCGACAATATTCTTCTCGCCCAGAAACGTAGGAAGAATAAATCTATCGAGCTACAACGAATGCTCATTATCACCTCGATTGTTTATTTATTACCCGCGCCGATAATGACTTTAACCAATAAACCCTCGTGTTTAGTAACGATCGTTAATTCTCGTTATGCCCGCTCAATCTTTCCCTATGCTAATTCAAACGGAAGCCAGCCGTAATGAAAAATTGAACGAACGAACGAGCCAATGAAAATTAGAGACCTGATCAATGAGCACTGGGAATTGTGCATTATAAGCACTCCAATTTTCGTTCCCGAGTTTCGTTCTGACTAAGAATAATCGTGCGCGCCGCTTCGTAATTCGGTGTAATTTTACTAATCGCTAAATTATCCTAGGTATAACGCGTACAAGCATTATCTCGAGCTTAGATCTCCTCCGTTCACAAACAAAATGCGTAACCTATCCTTTGTAGTCCTTTACCAATACAAACGGAGCAGCTCGAATAATGTCAGAATAATTAATCAATTAAATTCAAACGACACTTTTACGCACTTGTTATTGGCTAATAAAATTAACCGTTCCAATATCATTTCTTATAAACAACATAAAGCGCAATCAGGCGCATTAAAAGCACGGCCATAAAATGTCCCCCCAAAAAAAAAAACAGAAATATCGGAAAGCGGCGTTCGACATTTTCACGAGTACGTACACCCCGAGGCAGCGACGGCGACGGCGGCGGCGGCTGCGAAATTATCGAGCGCGCGCGGCGAGGCTCGGTTACACTCGCGTGCAACGCGGTAGCCACTTTGCAGAAGCGCCGGATGGGCTCTCGGGGTAATTACGATAATTCTTCGCGGGAACGCGGAGGGCCCGCGCCGTCCGAGAGAAAACGAAAGGGGGAAGGAAATTGAAAAAGCGCGAGAGGAAGCTGGAGATCGAGAGAGTCGCACGCGCGCGTCTGGCGATAGGAAGCGGAATCTTTCGGAATTTTTAGATTGGAATAATTTGCATCCCCGGCTTCATATCGGAACGACGCCGAATGCCTTTGGTGTGTAAAAATACACGTTTTTCCAGGTAAACGGGAACGACAATGCATTACCGTTTCATTTACCGTCCCGTGAGATATCACCGAGATTGAAAAAAAAAAAATGACGTTTAATCGCTACTCGGTTTTGTTACGTCGTTAAGCTAGAAGCTGTTATTTTGCAAGAAATAGGATAGTAGCGGCCATAACTTCGAAGAAAACTTCAATAAAAGTCAATTAAGTGTAAATTGAATGAAATCCAGAAGTTCGAGAACAGAAGCGCAGAGTCGACACATGTTTGGAAGACAAACAGGAAAGTGGCGTCGAATGTGCAATCAAAGTACGCGAGGTGTAATTGCAGGCGAGGGCGTTAGCGCATGCACGAGGCGTAATAGCCCATCCTCATTACCGGCGGATCGTATTATGTTCCTGCTATGAAAGCGCAGGGATAGCGCAAAAAGACACCACAGGTCCGAACGAAAGCTTTATCCTCTGGATTCTTGAGAATAAATTGGGTTGCGATAAAATGCTTAATTCCGGAGAGATTTTTGTCGATTAAATCGGAGATAGGAAATTTATTTATTTAAGTCCAAGTGGAAATAGTAAATATGATGTTTTTATCTGAAAACATTACTTACCTCGTGGGGTAAAAAAGTGGAGATACGTAATTAGAGAAACCGAAAGACAGGAAAGGCCGTAAAACTTTTAGCTCTCGGGTTTCCTTAATCACCGAAATACACTGCTAAACTGGACTCGCGCCGATAATAAAACCGATACTTTCCCTATTGAAATCGTTTAACGATAGAATTTAAAAACAGAAAATACGAGGGATAAACGATAATTTCGTCCGACGTTTCAGCTTCGCGATAAAATTTCCAAACAGAGGAAGTCCAGGTATGCTGGGGAAAAAAAACGACCCAGATACGTTCGTGGAATTTATGGTTTTGCCGGTATGTTTGATCATAAAATCATTATGCGATTATTGCCGCTAAATCACGAAACTACTGGAACAATATCTTTGAAAAAGCCAATATCGCCTTTGGGAACTTTCATCGCTGTTCCGGACTCTTTTTGTAACGTCCGGTGGATTTGGCAGAACGCACTCCTAACCTCAAAAGGGGGCTGTTGCGCAAGTAGCGGAAGTCCAACTGTGATTGTTCGATCGCAAAAATTCACCGATAAGACTAAACGCAAATAATAGCCTTCGAGGAACGAGAAAGTGGGACAGTTAGAGACGAGTTTGAGATCGCCGCAAGAAACCATTCGATTGTTCAAACGAATTGGATCTGCGAAGTGACGATTTCTCAAAAAATTACAACCTCCTTTGCGCATTCAGATGTCGAAAAACTAACGGCTAATTTTGTTTAATAGGCCAGTAAAAAATTTAATATTTCAAGAATGCCGGTGGAACGATTTTTTGGCCTACAATGTATAATTTCGAATAACGATCGCCTCTACATCGCGCTTCGTTTCAGGTTAATGCCGACGGTTTGATTGCATTTAACTGTAAAATTTCTCAAGCAAAGAAGTTTTCGGTTTGCTTAGATTTCATAAGGAATCGATAAACTCCCTGTAAATATTGAAATTTTATTATCGCTTGTAACGTACAAATAACATCTCTATCCGTGTCTTTCAAAAAAAGCTTTACGAGACCTCCTTCTGAAAAGTTACGAGTTTGAACTTTTCCAACATATTTCTGTGTTTCCGCGCTAAAATTTATAGCTCGTTTTTTTTTTTCGATTCCCAACGCAAACGTTCGCAGCCTCTCAACAGCCTTTAATGAACGTTTACATCTGCCTATCGACTCGCATCTCGAGCCATACCGAGAAAATGTAGTATTTAACGAATGCGCGATCAATATAAAAGAGCGCAAAAAGTCATGGAACAGAGCAGCAGCAGCAGCTGGCAACAGCTTCCCCTCCCCATTTCCGAGAAGAAACAAAAGCGAAATAACCGCGCGCCAGGTCCCTTTTTCCGAAGACAATTAATTAAAGGCGACTCTTGATTTCCAGGAGGAAGTGCTCGCCGAGATATTTCCCTTTACGTTCGCGCGAAAACTGGCCCGACGACATCCGCGCAATAATCACGAGGGGAAAAAAGCGCAGCGGCAGCGGCAGCCGCATTCGTATGCGCAAGAGAGTAAGTCGAGACGTGTGTTCACCTCTCGGCGACGGGCCTCTCGGTACAGTGGTCGGGTGACTCTCTCGGCGGCGAACGGGAAAAAGGAGAGAAGACAAGACGGGGCGACACGTGTAGTTGTGTGTTTCTGGGAGAAGCGCGACTTTCTTTGAAGAGAGTCAGCATTTGCATATTGTGTGCAGGTACGCCTCTTTACAATGGCACAGAGGCGACGTTTTGTTGCCCCGAGACGACTTTCTGATCCCGATTCAGATATCTTCTTTAATTGCTTTTGATGAAAAGGCTCGGGGCAGAAACTCGCAAGTTGGCACATTGGGGTTTAGAGCGAGGAGCTAAAGTGATTTTTGTGAAATTTCATTGTACGAATTTGTATTATATTATGGAAATAGTTTAAGAATAAGTTTTTCACGCTGCCTTGACGAATGTAGTGTTTAGTAAGTGATAAATTTAGTATAGATACGTTTTTTTTTATTTTCACGAGATTGCTATTGCTTGCTTTAGCACTAGAATTATTTTCTTTTTTAAAATTTTACTCACAACCAGTAATGTTCAACACACTTCGCGCGTATGTTTCTCTTTCTGGAATTACGAGCATGATCCTTTTGTATAAATCATGTTTTAATTACTTTAAATTTATTTATTTATCCACATTTACATATAGTGCCGTAACTCTACAAAGGAGAATAATAAATCCTATTTTTGAAGGCCAGGCAATTTTTAAAGCTTATGTATAATATATAAATTTAAAGTAATATACACATATAATATAATTATTTTAAAACTCAAAATATCAATCTTAAAAATTCAAACTTTAGCGCCTATTCTATGCAGACCAATGGAATTAATCAACAACAACCAATCAAAACAGTCTTATTGTGATGACAGATTTCATTCATCACTTTTTCAAGAGAGGATAATTCAAACCAGAATTATTCACGTTTTAAGATAAGGCTTTATTTTTTATTTTTTACAATACCCCATAATTCAACATTCTCGAGGAATTTCACTCTGTAGTTCTGAGTAACTTCATAATTTAGTATCCAAAAGCTTGTTCCAAAGTTTCAGCTAAATTCGTAATCTGGAAGTTTCTCTCTCCTAGTAAGCCGAAAGACCTTAAGCGGGTAGGTAAATTATAATATTAAGCTAATTATTTTTATTGTATAAATCATAGCCAGTTGCTTCATCGATATTGTCAAACTGCACAGTTCGATATCACGAAATTATGAAAGTTATTGTTTCACCCAAAGAATTCCGAAACATCAATTAAAACGTATCAAAAGTAGATCTCAAAGCGAACTCATTGATACCGATTTCGAAATTCGAGCACAGTGCTTTAAACTACAACTTTTCTCCGGCATTAACGTCAATGATTCGCGTTTTTTTTTTCGTCATTCCGGTCAAGCAACCTCCGTCAAAACGCAAGCTCGAAAGTAAAAGTGAAAAAACTCCATCGCCGATACCGATCTTCCAACAATCGGCTAATGAAATCAGGCCTAATCACCGATCTCTCGCGGATCCATTGCGCAACCGAACCCCGACGTATCACCAAGAGAGAAAAAATCCCCCCCCCCCAGCCGCGCGCGCGTTTCTCATCGTCGCTAGGATATTATTTACGACCTTCCAGGGCTCACCCCGTCTATAAATACCCGATCGGCGACGCCCCGAGAAGGTATATAACTCGCCCGCAGAAGCCGCGTAACGACGGCTGTCGTCGACGATCGCCGCGCGGCGCATCTCTGCTATCGGTGATTCGATCGGCAGCCCCGCCGAGAGCTCTCCACGATAATTATCGTTCTCTCACCCGACGACTTGGCTCCAGGAGAGAGAGAGAGAGAGAAAGAGAGCCGGGCAATTTACGCGTTCGCAATGCTCTTGCGGTAATTGCGCCAGAGCTTCATTAATGCCCGGCTGCAGGTGCCGATTTCGCGCGACGATACGAGAGGCTTCTTCTATGCCTCTCCGCTTCTTACCGCCGAATGGCCTGGAGAGGAATTCGACGGTGTGCCTTCGAAGAAACTATTGTAATTGTAACCGTTGCAGCCGTAAATCAATTTTCTCTGAAAACATCGTATTTTTTTCAGCGCCGCGCGCGGAAAAGTTTCTGTTAACCAATTTCGATTCTCGGTTAATAACTTCGATAAATCACCGCGGGAAGAAAATTGATTTACAGCCGCCATCGCTGGAAAATGACCGAACGCGTAAATACCGTGAATTCACAATTAATTTTAGAACGGGCGATTAAACATAAAGACACAGGCCGCGTTACGTAAGCGTCAGTCATCGATAAACAAAGTTTACCTTTCGTCCGTAAGCCTCGAAGTGGAAAAGGAGATTTTTCGAATCGGCGCATTACCATACATCCAATGACGATTTTAATCCTGCCCAATAAATAAACCCGGCGAAGCAGCACTTGCGCTCTCTCTCTCGCGCGTACATACGCGTACGTACCTAGACGCAATAATGCATTGGAAAGTCCGAAGCAAGCCAGTTTATTTTCGCCGGTGACAGAATCCATTAAATTTTTTGCCGCGAACACAAAACCCGCACGCGGAATGGGAACGCGCCGGGGGAATAGCAAAAATCGCTCTTAATGTAAGCTCTCTCTCTCTCTCTCTCTCTCTCTCGGTACCTGCTAATAAATTCGCGCAATATTCGCGGAACTCGAAGAAAAAAGCAGAAGAAAAAAAAGGGTATAACCCCCTTTCTGGTGTGTGTCTGACATACAATATCGGCACCGTGAGATAGCGATCGACAAATTCCGCGGGGATCAAGTACATTCGCATTACGATAGAAGGCATATTTTCAGCGCGACAATCAGAAATATTCATCGCCGCGCACGAAAGGGAGAGAGAGAGAGAGATCATGTCTTAATAACCCTGGAATTTTGCAACGCGGCCGCCGCGCGAAAAAACAATGCTCCAACGGCGATAATTGATCGATCCAACCGATCTCGGCTGTGGTCGCGGGCGGATCAGCAATGAACTTGGGTGTAATTAGCGAAAGTTGCCGCGCGGCGTCGCCGTAAAAAGAGCGAGATTTTCTCGTTTGCGCAACGTTGTATAAGCAAATGCCCGGGAGGGGGTATGAAAAAACCGCGCTCGACACGTTCGTCCGCGGCGAACCTGTAGATATAATTAATTGCTAAATAGGAATCGCCGGTCGTCGAGAGCCAAGTTTGAATTTCCTATCGAAGTTCAATTACTTCGAAAGCTAAATTGTTTGATCGGCGCATTGTGCGTGCGTGATATCTTTATTCGATCGAGTACATTTATTATCTACACAGTCGGTTATTATAATTTGGAGTTATTTCAGCTGTTGCGCGAGGAAATCGTAAAAACTACATACAAACCAGTTTCTATTCATCTCGAGTGATCAATTGAAATCTGATCCGTACTTGTCGGTTACCAGGTGGTGTCTGCCACGCGAAAGCTTGATTAATTTTATGACACTTTTGCCAATTTAGACAATGGATTGCGGTCCTTGGTTTAGTCCCGGGGACACTCGTAAAACAGTAGTCAGTTTCGAGCATTAATCATAAAATTAGTAAACGATTTACAGGTTTTGGCGAAAAAAGAATTTTCCCCCATTGATTGGAAACTCGGCGTGTCTCTCCCGGATTCTAATTATCATATTTCACTTTGGCTTAGACTTAGACAAACATGTTTATTATGACAGGTTTGCTTAACGCACAATGCAGCAGTTTTCTTCCATTTTAACCGCTTCCATACTACTTTATTCCACGGTTCTTCATTTCCCATGTAAAATTAAGTTTGCCGTTACCGTAAGACAGAATCTCAACTCGTTAAGCAACACCATCCTGCACAACGATGACATCGCACGAGAATGAGTAACGTTAAAATGGAGTAAAAGTCTGCGAGGATGCGATACTTTCTAACTTTTACCAGCGTTACAAAACGCTATTCTTTCGCGCCATTAATTGAATAGAGCACGAAGCATCTCTTGCAGCCGAAAGATTTGGCCGCTCTCGTATCAAAGATTAAATTAAGCCCCAAGTCCGCACTTGCACGCTTCCTCAGTTCGTAATTGCGTTCGAAAACTCAGACTCGGCGAACTACCGCGTGCGCATCACAATATCATCCAACTATGTAACAGTCCTTGGCAAGCACTTCTCTCTCTCTCTCTCTCTTCCTCTCTCTCTCTCACTCCCTGCCGACTCGCCCATTTGCATTATTATGCATACGCAGCCGGTGCTGCGCTCGCCTCTGGCGTCGTCGCTCTGCACGCACGCAGCGTGCAGTAGTGTGTTGGCCGCGCAGTTTCGTAAAAAAAGCTCGGAGATGCGTATCTCGGAGCCTCATGGAAAAACTGAGCGCTGACTCGAAAACGTGCTAAACGCGCGACGGTCGAACCGTGAAATTTATTCGATTAAGCGGCCAATGTTTGTTTGGGAGCTTTGATCGGGCCACGGAAAATGATTAATATTTGCTTCTTCGTCCCAGCCCGGAGAAACGAAGCTGGCGGCGGCAGGCTCGGCGGCTGAACGGAAAAAGCCGGCCGATGCATATTGGCCGCACGAGAGAAAATGAAACTCATTACACGAAAAAAATCTCTCTCTCTCTCTCTCTCTCTCTGCCCGCGACGACGCGAATGGCGGATGTATCGTAACGCGTGTGCGCGGTGCATGTGGGCATACAGGAAAATTAGAACTGGATTGCCGGCGCAAAAATCTGAGCCACGGTCGTGTGTGTGTGTATTCGTGTGTCTCTCTCTCTGGTCGGTATCGAGATATGGCTTATGTATAACCGTATCTCGCGAATATGCGGCTTTCAAATGGTGCATGTGTTAAGCGTTAAAAGACACGTTTTAAAGTTTGTTTCTTAATGCTTTATTTTACGCATAATTTACACGAGGTCCGAGGCATACGACATGCGGGGAACACTGAGTAATCTAATTTTCATAAATTAGAACCCCGTCCGGGGGAACATGTAATGACGATTGTTCGAAATGCGAATTCGAAAAGAAAGGGGGCTGGAGAATCGAGAGCTGCCGAAACGATATAACGTGGATTTTATATATCAACGGCGATCCCGGCTTAATTTTCTAAATGCATTTCCTTATTATCGGACTTTTACAATCGGCATGAATATTTATGAAGTTAAAATATTCAATTAATGTATCAACGGTAACGTTGGACTTTTTTTTTCGTCCGCCGATCTTTTCCATTTAACGAAAGCAAACGCCGACTTACGATCGTACAGCGTCGAGATTTTTTTTGTATTAAGGCAATGAGAGCTCGCGTATTTCTTGTTAAAAACTATTCCGATGGAAATTTGCAATTCTAAACAGCAATTGCACTAGAGAAGATTCTATTTAATGTCTCACTATAACCCTAGATTTTCGAAAGAGGCCCGAGGATTTGTACATGAAATTATATTCAACGAATGAAACGCACAGCTTCGGAAAAATTACGTACATCCATTGCGTGGAGCGGCGGTCATTAATAGAAATAATAAATACAAGTACAATAAAAAGAATGCTCGAGGCGAATCGTAATTAAAGTATTTTACAGCCTTTTAAATTTAAACCGAAATTAGCCTCTTACGGTACTAAACGAGTCGGCAAAATCGACAGCGAATGTTTTGAAAGCACACGACACAGTTAAAACTTTTAGTATCCCGAGCCCTTAAAGCGACTCGGCATAATTATTCCTGCAAGAGCGAGCGATAAAATTCAATTGTTGGCTCGGAGCCATAAATTTTTCCGAAGCGGCTTGAAAATTTAAATTCCGACTTCTCTCTCTCTCTCGCCGCCCTTTCCAGTCACGAAACTCGTGCTAAACGCCGCGCGGACACCAATATCGCCTCTCGGCCCACATTCGGAAAAGCGACACGGAGGAAAGCCTCGCGGAGCGGGGGGACAGGCAAAAAGCGGTGCCAGGAGGCTTAGGTTAACACGCGGACGAAATTCCTGGCCGCGGCCTAAGTACACCGAGGCCCGCTTGTGCGCGTATTATTATACGATGCCCCGGTGGTGGTAGCAATGAGCGTAAACACACGGGAGTATATACGCGGCGCGGTGCGTGTTCGCGGCGCGGTTACAATGGGCCGTGAGCGCCCGGGAAAAGGCATGAAATTCAAGCGAGAGCCGCGCGGTGCACCGATAAAGTCCGCTACCGAACTGAGCCGTAATACGGAACAAATTGGCGCGCGCGCCGCCGCCGCCATTGGGAGAGTCGACGCCTGCTGCTGCTACCAGAGCCGAGAGCCAAATGTATTCGGCGCGAAGAAATGTTTATTGGATTAGGGGCATTTTACACTCTCTCGCGGCGAAGTGCGGCTTTGTCGGGGAATGTCGCCGGGGGTATTGGCGGTCTTGACTGTTATCCAGGGACAATGATTCGATACGTCGCGGCGCTTTTAGAAGTATGGGAATGGAGATTATTGTTTTAAATTTTATTTGGCATTCTTGCACAGACGAATACACAAATGATAGTATGATTTTTATCGTGCTGGAAAAATGGAGGTCGACTTATTTCCTGACCTCAATTTAATTTTCAATATAACAAACTTAGTGGAAATAAAAGCATTTTATAGTGTTCGAAGTAGTTTATACACAGTATTAAATGTTAGAAAAATGTAATCCTTGAAAATAGGCAAAAAGTGGGCCGTAAATCGCCAAATTTAATATAAATTTTTTCGATTAAATTATAAAGTAGAATTTGGCCAAATATTCCCTAATTTATCTGAACTTGAATTATTAAAGTTTTTAATCCTATTTTTCCATCTTTTAATTTGAGATTTACAATTGCATAAAAAAATGTGTGAGTCAGGCTTAAAAAGTAACAGTAAATGTGTACAAAAGTTTCGGTACATATAAATGTATAATAAGCGTTTCAGATTCATATTCATATTCCATATAAATGTATGGTCATTTTACCCAGACCAGAAAACTGTGGTAAAATTACTTTAAAAAACGTTACATTTAGGCACAGTAGTTGGTCACAGATTTGGCCACCTGTCTACTGGAATTGGCCAATTTCTGTTCGAAAAATGGAATCAAACTCTACCAGGGAAAAAATGTTAACATATATAACCTGTTAATAAATTGAAAATTATTAATGTATTTATATATATTTTATTAATTTGATTTTGAATAAATAATACGATTTGGCCATCACTAGCATTGAGCAATAATTTTTACCTCCCACCTTAAAATTTAACCTGATTTCAAATAATTTCTACTATAAAGGAATTTTGCCCATCGATTACCCTGATTTTCATGGTAATTTTTATTAGAAAATTTTGTCTGCGTGCATATTGATGAGAAGGCTTTGAAAGGATAATGTATAATTAATGGATTTAATTATTAAATGATAGAAGTAATATTTTCTACGTGTTTATTAATACTTGATTTGGCTATAAAATGTATGCTTTTCTAGAAAGTACGTTGGCAAATTATTTACATTATAAATATTTGATTTGATATTATCTGATATTTTTATTCGTCTGCAATGTATTATATTCAAAAAAGAATGGAAATGAATACACTGCCTTGCAGACTATAATGTAAATGCTTATATAAATTTAATATTTATAATAAGAAAATTATCGTTATTAGCGTACATTAACCATAGTTGCTCAATCAATTTCATACAATTCAATAATTTGCTCATTATAGAATGTAGGAGTACATATATATATTTATCGGCAAACGCGACATTGTCAACTTTTTGACTTTCACTTTGCCTGCATGACATTCACTTTGGCTTATCGAAAAAAAATTAAAACCTCATTGCGAAATGCCGGAGTTCTCTAAGTTTTTTAAAAAAAGCTTTATAAAGCGTACAATTACGACCGAAATGTTAATCAACCACCTCGCGTCGTCCGTCACAAAATAAATCATCAATTAACAGCACCACAAAATCCGTAAAACGACCAGATAAAGCAAATCCATTAATTAAAGCACAGTTATCCTCGAGCACCAAAGCCTCGATGCGAAGATTGTAATATTAATTCATTCCGCCAAACAAAAAAAAAATTGAAATATCACATATATATACGATCCAGAAAAAACTATTCTCCGTTCGCGCAATGGATTGGTGACACTCTTGAATAATGCATACGTAATGCGTGCGGCTCTACCGCGCATGGAACAAATGCTCCAAAAGGAGAGAGAGAGACTCTCGGCTGTCTTAGGTGCTTATGAATAATCTTAATCTAAATCTCAATCTACTTCTTTGTTACTCTTTCTCGCGTGTCTCAAAGCCCCCCCGTCTGATAATTCTCTTTTATATTCCTCCTCGGTGTGTGCTCTCCATCTCTCGCACAACTCTTTTCCTTACCCGGTCTCTTATCTCCTTCTCTTTCTTATTCGAGCCGGCCCATATATTTGTATATAATATTCGTCTCGTTCCTTTTTTCTGTGTCGTCCGCTCTTCTTTCCTCCTCTCCTTCTCGCCACCTGTTCCATTCTTTTCCCGCGCAGCCGCCGCCGAGGGATCCGAACGAAAATCTATATATTTTATAAAAACTACAATTCCGCGGTGTATATCCACTGTAATTCAGAGAACGGGGGAACGGGGGAAGGGGGATTTACCGCCGCGGCGGGCGTTTGCTCAAAAGCTTTTGTAACAAGTCTTCGTAATAGCAGGAGATCGCCGCGGGGCGGCTCGCTGCGCGGAACACGAGTCCGCCGATGATGCAAATCTTCGACGCCCGTCTGCGTACTCGGATGATGTTTCAGCCCGGGAATGTCGTTCGGAGGTTACGCGGGTTGACGCGCGATCCGATGACGATTGCGGAGCTCTTTCGGTGAGTGTACGCGCGCGGGGGAACTATTTACGTATGCTTTCCGGGGTGCGTTGTTCCCGACGCGGGGATTACCGGTGAATCAGGCGTCGATTCAACCGGTGGTTTTTGGGTTCGAGAGGCGGAGGGTCTACGGGTTTGGTTGTGGGTACTCGAGTAAACGCCTTTTCGAGATTAATCGCGGCGGAGAACGGAGCGTTTTGACAGGTATGTTTTGAGAAAGCGGGTCAATGGTACTTTTGAAATGATCCGAATCAAAATTCGCGACGTTCAAGGACGTCGGTGTGAGCATTGATACTTTACCTTTATTTTATTATTTGGTTCTTTTAATGTCTTAATGTAATCGATTCGATATTAAAATATGAAAAAAAAAACGTAGAGTTTGACGCCTTAAAAAACTTGAATTACATGAACGCCAGTGGCATTTTAAGTAAATTTATTATAAACCCAAATCATTCTTGATAAATTTGATAAAAGGATTCGTTCCAAAATAGTTGTTACGACAAAATCAAAAAATAATGTTAGTCATAACTGTAAACGTTAGTTTGTGCAAGAAGTTTTGTTCGTAGTCACGTCGAAAGTAGATATCTAAACGTGTAATGTTATTCTTTAGAGTTAGTTGATTATTTAATAGCGAAAAAAGGCTTTTTGAGAAAATAAACCAATAACTGAATTTTCGTAGTTGCAGCTCCCAAAGCGCACATAAGTGGCTTAAGAAAGGTCTAAGCTAGCGATAAGAATTCAGACAAAGTAACGCATGTAAACGATTTATTATAAGTTTAGTTAAAAATGAAATTATATTTAATTTCTTAAATCATTTATTATAGTATTAACAAAAGGTTTAACTTTAAGATTATTATTAAAATGAAATTATTTGATTAGATTCGATTTAATCCCAGCCTTTGTTCAATACAATAGTACTTGAACTATTATTAATTTCAAAGTTTGTCGAGTACTACAATAGTTCTAAATGCAAACTTAATATCAATCTACGGTTATTCGTATTATAAGATTAAATGCGCGATAACTGCATTGCAGGTCCATAACAAGATAGAAATAAGCAAATATACTTGAAAAAGTTCGTAATTAAAAAAAAATGAAATAAGTATAGCATTAAAATGACTAGGGTGTCGATAATACACACCTGGTTTGATAAATAGCTACCACTCCGGTAATATAGATTAATGAAACGACGTCAAATTAAAATCCACTGAACACTTCCGCTTGCGTCGCTTTCTAGCATTTAAAATAAGATCTGTTAGCCGAGTGATTTCAATGCCTCCGATGCTTAACGGAGCCGTAAAAAGGCAATCGTCGAGCCCGCGAGGATTCGAAAATAATTCAGCTCTGTGCATCCATGCATTGTGGAGCGCGAAAAAAAGTCCCCCGAAGACGAGCAAAGTTAATAGACAGAAGAGAGTAATTACGACTCGCTTCCCAGGCCCGAGTCTCACGCAATTTTTTCGATCGATCACCAGCGGAGCAAGTCGACCGGTTTGTACATTACCGAGTAAATATTAGATAACAAAGCCAGACGTTCTTATCTTCGGTAAGAGAGTTACGTTTGTCGCGGTGTTAATGATATGCAAGAGAGGCGCGAAAGAAGTGAACCGATGCTCGATTGTCCGTAACCCCGTTTCCCTCCGACTTCCTGGCAGCGTCGTCTTCGAAGAGGTGCTTTTTCCTCTTCGTTCCCGGCAGAGACGTTACGGCGAATAAACAAGCCGCGGCGCGGAGAGAGAAAAAAAAATCGGCCGACGTCATCCGGCGAGATGTGTATTACGAGAGGAGAGCCTTTCGATTTGGTTATTATTTGCCTTTTTTTTGCCTTCCCGCGCTTTTTTCGTAATTTCAATCGCGCCGCGTATGACGCTGCGTTAATGCCGCCGATGAATTTTTAATGCTTTTTAATAAGAATTGATGAATCGCCGCGCGCGCGGACCCTTGGAATTTGTTTATCGTCCGAGAGTTGTTTGCCGAGGCTTCTTCCTGCATAAGAACGAGAATTTTAAAGTTAAATGGAACCGATCGTTAACGACTTTTTTTCTTTTAAATGGCCAGTTTCGGTTCGAAAAATCGTTTCATTAATCTTTGAGAATAAATGTGCAAGTTATTTCTACGAGGACTTTTAAAGGTTCTGGTTTCTTGCACTAGACTATTTACGTCGATATTTATACCCTTTACTTAAATTTTACGTTGAAGGATAGTTAATATAGCAATTAGCGGTAGTTACCATAAAACAACTAACTTGTTGAGCGTTTTTCAGATCGTACAATTATTTTTCTTAACTTATCAACGGAGCATTTAAAGCATTCCTAAAAGTATTTATCGGCGATTTTTAAATTCAAAAAATCATCAAAAAACAGCTCATAAGTGTACTTTTATTAGACTCTAAAGTTATTAAAAAGTATTCAACAAATTCCTGAAAAATATTCATCCAACAAACATAACCTCTGCCCAAGAAATCGTTTAAAATCCGATCTCGGCCTCTGCAGCCGACAGTGTCCTCGTCCTTTCCACGCAGTACCGAACTCTTCAGATAAAAAAAAAGGTAAAAACAACCCCCGGGAATGCAGATAAAAGCAGAAAAATGCCATCTCTCGACTCACCATGGCTGCTGCTCGATGCACCTCTCTGCCTAGCGTGGGTCGATCTTTGCAGAAACCGGCATATCCAGAGCACTCAGCTTGGCCTCATCACGCAGACTCCACACCCCTGTTTCTTTTTTCTCAATCTCTCTTCCGGGCACAACAAGCACACAAAAAAATAATATCAGCAGAACAACCGCGGCACAAAACCACCTCTGTTCACGGGGCTTCACACGCGTCGCTCGACAAGCACGGAGTCGGGAAATCGGCGCGAACAGCTCTCAGACCTGGCGAACACGCCGCGCGACTGGCGACCGGCAGGTAGCAGTCAGTCCCACACCGGAGAACTCCCGGAGAGAGAGAGAGAGAGAGAGGGGCCTTCGAGTCTCCCTCTCTCCGCGAGAGGGACGACGCACTCGGCTCTGACCTATCTTGCGCTGCGCTTGTATGCTTATTCTTATTCTTACGTGCGCTGCGGCTGCGGAGCTCCTCTCTTTTACTTTCTCCCTTTGGGCTCGCGCTTTTTTGGACACCTGACTGCCATGCAGTTCGTGGAAGGTCTTTGAATTCGAACTGCTGCTCGGATTCGAATTGTGCGTGCGGTACGGGGTGTCGTAAAAGGAGGGAATTCTACGGGGGATAGTAAAGTCGCCATTTTTATGCGGGAGCAACGGTTTTCGGAGCGAGTAGCGGTTAAAGGATATATTGTTGTTTATGCACATAACGCCTGATGTATATAACCGCAGCCGCAGTCAGGAGCTTGAATTGCTCTCAAGAAAGTGGAGCGAACCGGTGAAAAATTCCGCATCGCGCGGTGAAAATAAATTGCGGGGAAATAAAGAAAATCGCGTGTATGCTATGTGGGCTTCTAGAGTCGGGCACGCGGATTTTTCTTAGCTTGAGAAAACATCGCCGTGGAAAAATCGAAAATTTATTATAGGTGCCTGACTCGATTTTGAAAGTTGATTGGTTTGCGTATTGAATTAGAATTTGATTGTTCAATTTAAGAATTCTACAATTAAATTAACAGATATTAATTCGTTTTGGGCCTTTCGAAAATTACTCCGATCAGAGCGCGTAAATTAGTTTTTTTTAACTAATTAGTAAAGTTTATATTCAAATCGCTGAAAAAAATAACATCCTGAGAGATGTTATTTTTTAAATTATTTAAACCGTTGCATGTAATTCTGCAATTTAGCAGTTGTGCAGTTTCACTCCGAACGGGATCTAAATCTCCATTATGTATTGTTTATATGCGGGAAATTATTCTAACTTTATGTAACTTATCTATAATTATAAAATTTAATTTATATTTATAATAATTGCAAAACAGTAATCGTAATTTTTTATATTTAACCGAATGATTAAATACAAAAAAATTGAATAGATTGGCTGAAAATTTAATAAAAAATTTTTACAAACATTTAGACTGATTTTCCTTTACTATTAACGTAATTGTTACTTTAAAAAAAACATGAATTCAGCATTCTTTTATGCATTCCGACAAAAAATATCTATAAACATAAATCTTTTCGAATAAAATTATTCTGCACATATTTTAATATTACGTTTATTATTTTACGACTTTTAAAAGCGGCACATCTAGTTATTTTGTTAATATGTATAATATAATTCATTATTTGGAAAAAAAGAGAATTGAGCGCTACTTACTGATAAAAGATACTTTTGTTAAAACGTTAATTTATTTTACGGTTTTTTATAAGTAATTTCGTAAAAAATTTTAAATTAAAATACTCTCTAGATTTAAAAGTACAATCATTTATAAATAAAAAACATCAATCGTTGTTTTAACAAATAAGTTTATAACATACTTAGTACATTTTCAATAGAGTTGTACATAATTATATTTAAAAAACGATTTTTCTACAAAATATATAAATGCTTCATTCTACAAAGCAACCGGAATTGCAGCTTGATCTTCTTCGTCTTCTTCGTCATCGTCATCTTGTTTGCTTTCCCCAGTTTCTTCCTCCTCTGGTACATATAATTTAAGATCTAACTTAAACTTTTCCGTTGATGGTGGACAAATTACTCGGATCCTAGAAAGAAATAATTAAAAAATTAAAATTTGAAATTATCTTCAAACATAAAATTTTATAATAGATTTTATTAGGTGTAAGTTTCTAGGTTACTAAAAAATTTACCTTGTAATAAAACTACCAGGTCGGTTTGGTTTTGCTGACATTATTGAATTTACAGCTTCTTTTAAATTGTCTTCTAATTGTTCTATTTCCATATCCAACTAAAAAATTTTAGAGAAATTTTTAATTTTTAGGTAAATATAATAAAATTTTTCTAAAGTGCAAAATTTCTTTGAAAAAGAAGCTTTGAAAAATACCTTTCCTATAGGAATAGTTGCAGATCCATATTCAGGAAAATGAGCATAAGGAGTGGCTGTATATTTAATACCATGCAATTGAGTGTGAAGCATTTCCTTTAAATCAATACCCAATGTTCCTAAAATGTACATTTAATATTTAAACATGTTAGGGTTATTGTTCACTAAATACGTAAACACAATAAAATATTTGTATTGTGTTTACAAATATTGTATTGTGTTTACATGCCTTGCTTAAAGGAATTTAATTTTGAGATATTTTAAGATGTTTAAAAGATTGCAGCAATGGAGTTAAAATTTTACAATTTAAATCATAATAAACTATTTTGAGTTTTAAAAGAGATATTTCTTACCTTGTTTGAGATTTGGATATTTTTTTTTCAATAAACCTCTAATAGTTAAAATATCTGGCATCACTGCTGGGTGTGCTATAACTGTATCATAATTGTGCAACGATATTTCTCCACTCTATAATAATGCAATTACCCTTAAATCAAGTTAAATTAATAATAATTATTAAAGGACCCAATAGCTTACCACAATTAATTTTACAATATCAGCTCCACCGGCAAGAGCTGCACCTGCATCTAAAACTTCTTTGATTTCACTCTCTTTATTACAGAAAACTAAAACTTTTCTCTCTTCTCCATGATCGAATTGATGCTTAACAGAAACCATTTTATGAAAAGCTTCTACTGGTTTAGTCTTTTTCACACCCTAATAAAATAATTACATCTTGTTGAAATTTCATTATATAAGTTTCTAAATAATCAAGCTCTGTTTTAAATATTTAGTTAAAATACCTGCATATTTAGTTCAGCATAAATTTGAACCATTGCACCTGGCATGTTAAGCATTGTTGGATGAAAATGTTCCCGATGGCATTGGATAGCTTCTGCAAATGGATATACTTTCCACTGGAAAAGCTTTTGATAGTAGACGTCGTCTTGTGCTATTTCTTTAGTATCCTGCTGATAAAGAATGGCATCTGGTTTTAAAATAGTGCTGTAAATATAAAATTAAAACTATTCAGTATATAATATAGAACTAACATAAATACAAAATAGACAAGTAAAGATTTAAGTCTTATTTTAAAAATATTTCAATATTGTTAATCAAAAAATGAATTTTATGTATAAGATTTACGTACACTTTTCTAGATTGTTTAACCTTTTCTTCAAATGTAAGTTTTTTCACTTCTTTTTTAACTTTTTTCTTTTTCATCTTTTCTCTCGTACCTTTTCTGGCAGCATATTGTCGAACCTGTGAAAGTACTCCAGGAAAAACACCAGAGCTCACACCAAATCTATGAACGCTTCTTAGCGTACTAAGGATAATACCTATAAACATTAAATCCAAATATAAAATAATTATATAAATAACTATAAAATTTATTTGTAATAATGCAGTATTAGTCGATATTAATTTATCCTTTACAGTACAGTAGAAAATATGCAAAATTGATATAAAAGTATAAAAGAATTTAAATAACTTTTTGGTGTTTTAAAGGTTAGAATACGAAAAGTTTAATCATATGTATAAAAATTGAATTAACATGTATTGATTTAAATAAATTTTAAATTAAATATAAAATAGTATTAGCAGAAAATTAAAATTTCAATAAATGCATATTAGTTTGTTGTTCTTGTATTCATTATAAAGCACAATAAATATTACCTCCTGAGGCTGCCATTTTTGTGGAACAGGTTAGGAGTAATTTTCTAAGTTGGTGCTACT
Source organism: Ormyrus labotus (assembly GCA_035582975.1). Taxonomy (NCBI): domain Eukaryota; kingdom Metazoa; phylum Arthropoda; class Insecta; order Hymenoptera; family Ormyridae; genus Ormyrus; species Ormyrus labotus. Next base: position 38,412 of record JAWWEO010022612.1, on the reverse strand, counting down.
GCTCAGTGCTCACAGCACAGTATTTCAAATATCATATAGACTGACGTACATTAAATATATAATAGTAATGATTTTCTAAATTTTCTAAAGTTTTTATTAGTATTTTATTAATTTTTCATGTTGCTATACCTAATATTAGACAAAATCTTTATATTATTATACAAAATTTAATAATTTCTCTAATGACAACTAAATTAAAACTTATGATTTTATCTATAATAAATTTTTCGGGATTTTTTAAACTGATTTTGCGCTTTTTTTTCAATGAATTAGACAAGTGCAATTGCTGACATAAAAATATATTATTATAAATTAATTTTTATTTCGGTTTCGTACAAAATTCAAATTACCACTTCGTTTTGCAACGTTTTTGTTGTAGAAATACAAATCAAATAACTTTAATGTAAACATTTTCAAATAAATAAGTACATCTAAATATCTATATACACTACTTATACCTTTGTAGGAAATTAAATTATTTATTTTGCAATTTTGTTTATTTTCATTTTGCTGAAAAATATATATTACATTGCATTTTAAATTTTTTACAGACAAAAATAACCGAAAGAAATAATTAATCTGGACTGGCAATCGCTTCATAAATACCCAAAACTCCTAGTCCTAGCAAATACGCATTTAAAAAACAAACTCTTAGTTTCCAATCAGTCCAGCAGCTCCTCAAAATCGATTACCGTCGGCTCAAGTCCGAAGCCTCCCAGCGGCGTCTGTACACCTGCGACATACTCATACAGCGGCCGTCTCGCCGGTGTTTACCGGCTCGATCCGGTCCGCTATATTTACGCCGCGCGAATTCGGCGGGGAAGTCACCGTAGTTTCCTTTCCCACGGCAACGCTCGCGCTTATCGAACGTTGCCTCCTTCTTCCCGTCGCTTCGCCGATTGATTGCTTACCGGGAATCGTGAGATGCGCCTTTGTTTCTATGGCTACTTGCTCGCGGAGAATGATGAACGAGGGCTTTTTTGGAACGCGTGGGTTAGGGTTAAAGTTTGTTTGTAAATATTGGCATTGGAAATTGGTAGAAGGATCTATTCGTAGTCGATATATTTTGGGGAAATTAATGCTAAGTTTACCTCTGATTATTGCTAAAATTTTACTGAATTATTGTAAAGTGGTTATAGTTTACCTGTTTTAATTAAACCTGTAAATAAAAATTAAAAAAAAAATTTGCTCTATTTTAACGTTCGTTAAATATTTGTAAGAAGAGAATCCATTACTCCGAAATGTAACTTATTGAAAAATAATACTTTTATCGAAGTTATCAAAATGTTTTTGTACAAATCACCTATACATCTTTCCAAATATTTGCAAATCTTATATTCATCCAGTATTTTGTTATACAGGATGCTCCGTAGCACACAAAACAAGCCAACTAAAACTCCAACCCAAACCCCCTGCTTTCCAAACATCAGCGACCTCTTCTAAGCCTCTTCGAATCTCAGCAAAATCCAGTCAAAATCTTTAAAGGCCAGCCTCGTAAACACTCGTTAGCAGGACTGACAGGTGGCGGGCCAGATGTCCCACCCATCATACCGTGTAATAAAGCCCGCGCAGGGTGAATTATACGCGCTCCCGCATGAATTTCAAGCGCTTGACAAATCTGCGCTGCGTTCGCATTTGCGTTGCGTGGACGAGTGCTTATGCAGTGCCTGCTGTGCACGCTTTGTTAACATGCTTGGCGGAGTTTAATTGCTTATTAATGATACAGGTTTGCAGTATAATTTTATTGCATTGGATATCAGTGCGGATGTATACACACGGGAGTAAATTTTATTGCGGACAGAAAACGTATTGGGTACAATGGAATATTGCAAATTTAGTTGTATTAAAAAACTTGTTTTTACATTGTTACGTTCGATGCTCAGTTACAAACGTTAATACATTTATAACATTTATTTTTATAAAAAATTTACACTTTTTGCATTATTCATAAGGTATTTTGCATATTATACTAAAGTGTTTTCCTCGAAAGAAGAAGATAGGATCGATTCTTTACAGAAACGTTATGCAATTACTCAAAAAATTTGCTAAACATTTCTAAGGATCAGCCAATTAATGTCAGTCACAGCTCTTTTTGTCTCAAATTCTATTTTGGCTTTCGTCATAAATCAATTCTTTTTTTTATGGCTACATTAAAATGTTTTGTAAAGCATTGCAATTTTACAAGTAGATAACGCACATAAATAGTCAGTCCTTTTATAAAAGGTCAGACATACTTTTAAGTGTCTGAGCGTATCCGTCCTTTTTCTATTGATCTTCATTATTTTGTTTTGCGAGCTTGCGACAAGTAAATAAGTAGGTAACAATGCATCAAGAAGAAAATTGCATGCAAAAAGTCAATTTTCTCTCTTACACTCTTTAATTACAAAGCAAAGTGAATGTCAGCCACTTAAAGCTCTGGATTAATCGAATAATGTACGGTCGAAGCTTTTTTATCATCAAATAAAGATTAAAGACCCTCGAAATTATTGCAGAGATATTTTTGAATCGAATTTGAAGCAATTAAATGCAAGCTTTTCTACTTTATTTCTGCCGACTAAAGCCGACGTATTTACCATGCCAAAAGTTGGCTTCAAAAATTCGCGCTCCCTACGTCAGCCAGGTCTTTCCCTCGGCCGGCTTCCGCGTGGCGTCGCTGGCTTTCTCCTCGGGCCGCTGGCCGCCGGCTGTCAAGCTCGCGAGCAGTCTCTCCTGATCGTTCGCGCGTGTCGCGCCGCGGCGGAGTTAACCCCGACTATCGCTTGCAAAGAGCGGTGGTGGATGCGCGGTGAGTGCGGTGCCTTTGCGTGCTCAGTCCGAACGTCGTCGTCGGCACGCGCGTAGCATGGCAACGCGGCAGCGTGCGTCCCTCCTGCTCCTACTCGCGGTGCTGCAGCTTGCAAAGGCCGGCCAGCTGTTCGTGCCCGTCGACCAGCAGCAGAGCCAAGCTGGTTCAGCCTTCCTGGGCCAGGAGGCGGACTGCTCGGGACAGCTTAGGAGCCTCAGGAAGCTGCCCCAAGGGGAGAAGGTTCTCCTGGAGCTCAGCGATGTGGGAGCTTGGGATGCCATGAGGAAGGTCTACCTCTGCTCAGAGGGGGGAGAGAAGGGAGTGGAGCTATTACCTGTGCAGGAGTGAGTGTGCTGTTATTGTTGTTGTTTTGGTGGGTGGGTGTTGCTGAATTAGGCTGCTGATGAAACCTTACTGTGCGGATTGGCCTTTTTAAATGTGATACTGGTAGATAGACCGAGTGTTACCTTTCTTGGAGAGGTAAATGACCCAGCAGTTGAGAATGAGTGTTTTGTCTAAACACTGCAGTCATTATTATTGGAGATACGTGTACTAAGAGTGTATTGTTGTTCAAATATTATTGATCACTGCTTTGTCAGCTTCACTTGTTTAGAAAGTTTTTAAAATAAAAGCAATTTACTGTATTGTTTCAAATAAAAAAGGTGTGAATCTAAACAGAAGATTTATCAGTTAAAGCATTTACATGTCAATGAGAAGCAAGAATATTTAAAATAGTCATAAATTTTTTTATTATTAAAAAAGTTAATTCTTTTTCAGAAACTTAATATTATCTTGTGTATATTTTGAATTTTTATATTTTTTAAAAAGTGTTTCTGTAGGTATAATGCCAGTAAAATTCAAAAGAGTCAACAATACACTTGGCAGTAAGAGTCAGTTGTATGTCAGTTACTGCCAATTATGAATAGCAATCATTCGGTTCTTCAGCAAGTGCATTCAACCTGTATGCAAGTGTAGATAACCTCGATTATACTCGTGGTAAACCTACTTTATTAATGTGCAAATTCACTTTATTATGTCCTCTTCTTGTGCGTCTGGTTTATTGAATTATGCCACTTTTAAGTGCCCTAATAGCAAAGTTTTGCAAACAAGTGTAGATTTCAGTGTCTACTTTGCAATGAATAAAAATTTTGTTTATTGTTGCAGCGTGAATTACTTTCTGTAATTGTTTTTGATAAGATATTAATGTACAGATTAGCCAATGAAATTGTCTGCATGTCAAAAAATATTTCTGCGCCTGTTAAAATAATATTCATGCTTCTAAGAATACCTGCGTACTTTCATTTACAGTTAGTACATGAAAGAATAAGCTCTTAATTTTAATGAATTATTGTCTTAAGTAATCAACACAGGAATTCCGTTTGAATTGAGGTAGAAAGTTTTTACTAAAGCTTTCGTGTATGAATACATTATTCAAAGAATTTGTGCAATTTAAATGACTATGAAAGTCGCTGTATGAATTGCAAGAACGTAATCCTTTCCACTCACATTGTTCTACCATGAACCGTCCGGGAAAACCCGCACCAAAAAAAAAGCAGGCATTTCTCGCGGCTCTTCTCGCACTTCAATAATTCAAAAAGCGCTTAAAGGTTCAACGCCACTCATCGGATCAAAAAACGCGCGCGGCAAAAGGTTGCACTTTCTAATCGAATGAATTACGGCGATTATCGTCCCGCTTCGGCGACACATCTGAATCACAGTGGTGTCGGCAGATTTGCTGATTAATTCGTTCGGCTTAATCAGATTTTCGTTACGTAACCCAGATCGGCATTTAAATTCTCGTCGCGTACATTCCGAGAATTAGCTTGTAGTTCGTGTTTATCTAATGCAGTCGGGCACGACACAATGTGCGAAATATTGTACAATGCGTAATTGTGTATCGGAGTAATTGCTGAGTAGTGAATCTTATCTCGAGTAAAACTCTTTTATGCTTCTCAAATATAGCTTTGCTATAATTTAATTAACGCGCGAAAATAGCGCTTGTAGAGATTTTGTAAAAATCATGTAAAAATCTGTAATATTATTAGCTATGATTTTATGTAGTTTTTATAAAAGTATAAAAATGATAATATTGTACCATTATAGCGAGTAATAATAATAGAGTTCTTTTTGATAAAGAAACGTTGTTTTTTCAATCTTAAATAATTAAAAAAAAATACCAAGAACTCGAAGAGGAACGTGCATGATGGAATTATTTATTAATTATAAATTCTCTTCCATAAAGCTTCTCTCGACACAAATGTAATTTAATAACATTGGAACTTGTCGATGTTAAGCACACATTATTCCGTTTTCGCAGAAATAAGTTTTTTTTTCACAAAAATGAATGGAAGAGTACAATTTTTTTTTTAAATTTATCGTTTAGCGAGTCTATTCTCATTCAAATCACCCGTACACACTTGTAATTAAAATGAATATTCTCTCGCTAATAACTCGCAAAAACCCAACCTTCCAGTATCGCGAACGACAATAATTAACACGACTCAAAATTCAAAAAGCAGCTTCCTTCCCGAATTCCTCCTCCACCGAAAGCCTCCTCAAAACGAAAAGTACCGCGCCGCGTAAACAAGGAAACTTTCCCCCCAGCTTGCACAACAGCCTGAATCGGATCGCGCGCGTGTTCCGAAAAGGATCCCGGCCTTGGCGTCCCTGCGAAGCGTCGAACCCGAGAGAGGTACGCATCTTCCTCGGTGTTTGCGCGCGGCGAGCCTCTCTCTCTCTCTCTCTCTCTCTCTCCCGAGGACGAAAATAGCCGCAGGGCTAACACGTGACGCGGCCGGCCAGACGACGCGACGCGGCGGGCATTTCGCTCCTCAGAAATAGACGCGTTATGGCCTACATCTCTCGCGGAGATCGCCGCTTCCCACCGAGTGCCGCTGCGGCCTGCTGATGTTTGAGTGCGGATTCGTTTTATGGGGGATGTAGAGGCTGCTTTCCGGCGGTCGGGAGAGCGAGAAGCGGTTTTTCGTGTGGAGCTTTCGGGTGGAATTATTGTGTACTGTTGACGGTGTTACCGGCGATGTGCATTTCGATTTTTCAGTTCTATTTTGGGAATATTTTTTTGGGCTGACTTGATTTTTTGCTTGAAGGGAGACGCGGTGAACGAGCATTTTAAAATCTCGTTTAAAATGTTGGTAACTGCCGCATTAAACATTTAATAATTATAGTTTAAACAAAAATTAATCGACTATGTGTTACTAAAAGTCATATAAATATCGGCTATATGTAAACTATTATAAACATTAAATATGTAGTAAGAAAGTAGCTTACACGAAACTTCTTCGTATTAATGCATTTGCTTTGATCTCTTTTTGAAAACCTGTCATCAAAGTAAGATATGCCTTTCTCGTGTACGAGTCCTGAGATCTTTATATTAAACATTAATAGTTAATGCATTGACTCGACCTGTGATTAACCTTTATATACGTAATAATATTTCTATATGACACAAGGATACGTTTTAATGGTATTTCTTGAGAGATATCGATCCTTGAAATGCTCGTCGTCCGAAGGAAAATAATTGAAAAACTCAACGGATTGCTTTTCAAAAAATGACCGATACCTCTAAAGGCTTAAATTTTATAGAAATAAAACAATATCGTGTTTATTTAATCGTTTCGTCCTCATTTCCAATAATAAAATGCTGTACAAAAATATTTTTAATCATTATAAATCATAGCTGCAGCAACAACATCGTTGCACAATTATTACTTTTTACCGGCAGGAAAAACGTTATTTTAACTTTTGTTCAATTTAAAGCAGACGATTTAACTTGAACTAGACTGTTAATAAAAAAAAAACTTTAAAAACCTGTTTATTAAAAAAATTTTCGTCAAAAACTTAAAAAACAAAAAAACTCCCAGAACAATTCAAACCACTCAAGCTTTTTCACGAAACAAATTACCGGCCAGACTCTCTACATTTTATTCCATAAACCGTCTATCGAGCAGCCTTGATCTACATTCGGGACCGGAGGGTGTGTTTCGGCCTTGCGATCTGAAAATCGGACCGTCCTGATATTTGATAATGGAAGTTTTAATAAAGTTACTTCCTCTAGACTTTGGCTAAATCGAAAGAGTGTAATTAACTGCCAGCTGACGGAGCTTTCGTTATCTTTGCGGCGAATCTAAATGAAAGCAAAAATTCGAGAAATAATAAACTAAACTTTTATAATATTCATAATTTCTACTTTTCGATACACTTCCTACTTTTTGTAATTCGATTTATTCGAGTCAGATCGGATCGCAATTTTCACCCTCGACTCGCTTATTAGCGCAATTTCCGCGTCAGGAATTTTGTCCTTCGCTCCTCATTACGCTCCAATCAACGAACTTTCCTATAATAGAATTCAAATCCAATTCCTAGCCGTCAGGAAGCGAATTACGGATCCAATTCAACGCAGTGCCGCTTAATTTATTTATTACCCGTACTTGTTAAGAATGCGATAACACTCGTACTTTATCAACAGTTATTCCACTCTTTAATCTTTTTTAAAAGCCACGTCTACGGCTCGCCCAATTTCTCGCAGACGGCCCGAGTCTCGAGCGCTTCCCTTTTCATTTTTTTTATTTTTAGGACTTTCGTTGTTCCTTCTTTATTTTCGAACGCCGAGGAAATTGCGTCAGCCAGCCTGTATATAATCTCCGTTAAAACTGATTTCTAAGATCGTTCGCGTATGCAAAGTTGCAACACTCGCTGTAAAAACGCGCGAAGATTCGCGGTAATCAATGCTAATCGCGGCTGCATTTTTCTTTTTTTTTATCGACAACATCGCGGTGATTGCGCCGTTCGCTCGTCGACGTCGATCAGCTCTCGCTTCGAGTGCTTATTTTTTGAATGACGAAACGTTATTCGCGCACTTCGAAAAGATCGCCGATTAGAGAGCCGCGAACGGCCGATTTGCGTTCGGAAGCTATTTTGAAAATGAATTGCAGATTCGAATTCCGAATCTGATCCTCGAGATATCCGGCGGTGCCTAAATCTGGCTTTAATTAGATTAAGTAAGCGCGCATTTGGCATCAGATAAGATTTGAAAATCATAATTCGCAACGTAAACCTGCGGCTCTCGCGGCTCTTCAAAATTTTACGATGATTTTTTCGGCGCTGTGGTTTGGTAACCAGGACCGCGAAAAAAAACCGGGCTTATCTGCATTGTTAAGTGGGTGTGACGAATATTTTTAAGGATGACGTCAAAGTTTCAGACGGAAACTGTAACAGTTTTGGGGCGTCTGAATCACTATTGAAAAACACTAAGAGGTTTTACGAGGAAAAGAAATTACGATAGATTAGAGTGTATAATAATAAAAGTTCATAACGCGTTTTTCTCGAACCTTTTTTTTCGTAAAGTTTAAAATCGATATACACGATTACTCAAAAATATTCAACCGATTGAATAAATAACATTAATATTAAGAAATTAAACATGTTTTTAATGCAAAAAAGAGGACAATTTTTTTTCAAAAAAATGAAGGTTATTGGGTTTATGTTTACCATTTTTACAATTTTTTATTTTTTTGTTCAAACGGAGGTTCATCGATTGGCCACAGGACTACATTAACCGGTTTTTCTTTCCTGACTGTTGTAGATTATTATTGATGGCGCTACACTGAGAAAAAAAAGGTAGTTGAAACAACCGCATTATCTGTTGAATATAATCAATAGAATTTTCGGTTAATTTGACTGAATTTTCAGTTAATTTGATAATATTTTCGGTTAATTTGACAGAGTTTTGTGTTAAGTCAACAGAGTTTCTATTAAATCAACAAATTTGCTGTTAAATCAATATAAAAATTCGATCAAATCAACCCAAAATTCTGTTGATTATATTCAACAGAAAATACGGTTGTTTCAACCACTTTTCTTTCTCAGTGTAGAGTGTACACCGTCTCAATTATTGCTTCTCGACTTACTCAAGATTTTTCAATATAACTCAGTTATTTTTTATTATTTTTAAATAAAAAAAATTGTTAAAATAAGTCAAAACATACCTAAAAAGATCATAAAATTTTAGATATATTTATTTTGTTCCTTATAGTCCAAAAAAATTCATAAAAATTGGCTAATTTTTGACGTTCTATACGGGATTCCCCCCTTAAATATGCATCGATCGAGTGTTTATTAAAATTTTATCGAAGTACGTAATTTTTATTAATCTTCACATTTATCTAATAAAATTAATTATTGCAAAAAATGATTTCGATCGACAATTTACCACGTCGAAACTTTTACCATTTTTCGCAGAAATATAAATTCAAATAAACTCTCATCCAAAATAGTAGCTTCAATCACCAGGCAGCAGCAGCCTCTTCCAAATTTACATAACAGACAACATTCCGCCTCGCTGAATGGCCCTCATTGTTCGAAAACCATCCGTCCCAGCTCCCTCCCCCGAAGTCCTCCCAAAACTCAAACGACCCGGTCAAAAATCAATTCCCCACCGCGTATATCGACCAAAAACCGTCCCCTCCGTACCAGCGAAAACCCGGAGGAATCAATCGGCGCCTCGCGCTTTCGCACGCGCTCCTTTTCGCAGAAAACACCGCCGAGGGAATCGATACTCTCTCTCTCTCTCTTTCTCTCTCTGCGCCTTTGTTTATCGTCCGCGCCCACGCAACGCGTCCTAACCTCCAAGGCCCGCACGCGCTTCCACCCGGCGTATCGGATTAGCGCCGCGGGAGGAGGCACGAAAATAAACGTCGGGAGAATTTTTTCTTTTCTTTTCTCTACGAGCCGCACGCGCTCACCTTGAGCGTAATGCTTTTCTTTTCTCCCTCCCACTTTTTTTTTTGTACTCCCCCCTCGAACGGCCGTGATTCCGTCTCCTTTTTTTTTTTTGCTGGAAGAGGTACTGCCGCTGCTTCGAGGTTCGACGAGTTGAAGGATCGAGCGTGGGTAAAAAATTTGGGAGGGCTTCGCCGCGGGGAGAGAGGTTGGCGATGATGTCATGAGGTGTTTTTTTAGGTTTGATTAGAGCGAGGCTCTACAAATTGGATGCTCTGGGGGAGAGGAAAGTAATTTAATAAATGAAGCTATATTCGTAGTATTATGAATGATTGCAGTTAAGTGACTGTATTGTTATAGAGAATAAAATTGTTTATAATTATAGTGAAGAAAGACGTTTGAGTTAAAAAGGTAACTGAGTAGTTTTTGTCAGATGCCTGACAAGTACTGTTTATTTGAAATGCGCTCACAAAAGTGAACTTACTATATTTAAAGAAAACGTAAATTTGTAGGTGTTTTGAAAGCTTACATCATAAGAAAAATGAGTGTTTCAAATTTAAAACGAAATTTACGCGAAAATAGAAAAAGCCAAATAAATCGGCTAATTTATCATCCAGTAATTTTCAAAATGTTTCGAAATGCTGCATTTTCGTGAAAATAAAAGAATACATCTTCCCTGTAATCGCGCAATAAAGAATTAAAAAGCACCCGAGGATTCGAAACAAATTTAAAAACTCCGAAGCTTCCTCGTCTAATTTCCTCTTAGCGAACTTTGCAAAAAATAGTAAAACCTATTTGAAACTTCAGCGTTCTCCTTTAAAACTAAAATCGTTAAGACCAAATTTTCAAAGCACCAAAAAAAGAACGAACGAACGAGCTAAAAAATGTTCGTCAGTCGCCGAAAGAACGCGCCTTTGCTCGCGCGATTATCACTTTAGGTTAGCGGCGCTATCGATTTCCTAAATATTATTTCTGGGGCGAAATTTACATTCCCGCGAGTCGGCTCTCTTTTTATAGCGTTTTATGAGTTATTCAAAAAGCGAGGCACACACCTCTAAACTCGCAATTTTACGTTGTAACAATCGTTATTCTTGTTAGCGCTCGACCCAGATGTTTAACTTCTTCGTTAAATTATTCGTACCTTTTAATTTTGCTGCAGATATACACGATAACCGGCGTCTGCCCCTCAAAATAGATCGATAAGATATATTTTATTGATTTGAAATTTATATTATTAATCAATCAACGATATGCTCTTTACTCTCACTTCGCGAAGTATATCATTCACGTGTTACTCGTCGTTCAAGGAAATATTTTATAAATGGCACGTGCATATAACTTTTTTCTTTGTATTGCGTGCGCGGCGCTTGGTGTGTTTCTTTGAAACGTCAAGATTTCAGAGAACTTCCGGAATATTTTTTATATAACGCGCAGGAGGAATAAAGAAAAACGAAAGGAAACAATTTGAGAAAAGTATGCTTAAAGCGCGGTTTTATCGTCAAAGTAAATTTTGCAGAAAATAATTCATCGGCATCATTTGATTGCGACGAGGCAGTATTTCAATTTCTTTTTAACGAGACTAATGAATCTGGTCAGTGCGCGTAAAGTGTTTAATCAAATTTTAGCTTTCAATGAATCATCCATCAAGCTGCGGTTGATACTGAATCTGAGACCTTAATTTCGTGTTCATAAACGCTCAATCCTATTAAGCAATTACAATTTAAATGCAGTTAATAATTCGTAAAGCTGTACTATATTAAATAATACTTAAAGGTGCACTTAAAAATGAATTCACCTTAATTAGCATTATGCACGCATATATTTTATTTAAAAAATTAATTGTTTAAATAAATATACAATAAAAGTTTTTGCTAACTCTACTACAAAAATTGAAGGAGATACTTAAAATTCGCGTATCGTCCTGCCATTATATTCTACTATGACGTCATACCGCAATAAAGTACGTATATTTATATCGATAATAAAGCCGCTTTAGACGAGGGTTATAGCGTCTAAATTAAAAACTTTTATTAGGATAATAGAAAATGCGAACTAAATTATTTTTCACTGTTTTAATTAAAATCCCTTTAAAAAACTCAATTACTCCTTTCTTCAACTTCCTTCGCAACCAAAACTTTGTACTTCTAATTAAACTTTCCAATTAAATTCAATCGTTCGCCTTGAAAACCATCCAAATTCCAATCAAACCCGCCCCCCGAAACCCCTCCACCCTTAAAAAAAAAAAAAAAAAAATAACGCACTTACACGCCGCGTCCATAAATTCCCTAACCCGCTGCGTAACGATTCTCATTCACGCCGTTTCGAATATTCCCCCCGTCGCTGGCTAGGCGAGGAGGGTGGGGAGGGGTGACCATTACAGTTACTCGAATCAATAACAAAACCGGCGCGCACACGCAACTTACCCACACACATATACACACACACACACATAGACACACTCTCGCACGGCGTGCTCGCCCTTGGGCTTGGCCGTGAAGCTGCCAAGGGGTGGCCTCGCCGACCTTGACCCACTCGGGGCGAAATCTCTTGCCGCGGCGCGTCGCAGGCTCTCTCTCTCTCTCTCTCTCTCTCTCTCTCTCTTTCATCCCTCCCCCTCCGCACGCTTCTCTATCTCTCTCGGCTTTTTCACTCCTGCACGTACGAGATGCCCCGGTAAGGTTACCTCGAGGTCGAGGCGATCTTTTGCCGGAGCGCCGGGAAGGTTTGACGACCTTAGAGGAGAGAGGAAGTGCAGCTGCGACGGATTCTCGCGCGGAAGGAAGGCGGCGGGTTGCGAGTGCTCGAGTTTTCGGAAAAATAGAGGTTTTAGGTTCGAACGGTTTAAAATTAGATGAGCGTTCGGGAATTGCATTAAACTTGCATATAATTATTTTGAAGATTGGTCTTAGACTTTCAATGCTTTAAATTTGAACAGTCTTATTTGTTCCGTATAGTATTAAAATACTTAATCGTATGAAAAGATAAAAAATTATAATAAATAAGACCTTGGAGCTTTCGTTATATTTAGAAATTTTTTCAAAGAATTAAAAGTGGTGTAAAAAAAATAGTGTTCTATTTAACATTGAGCTTTTGTAACCAGAAAAGCACATTAAAAATACGTTAAATGTAAAAGAATTATTTAAAAATGTAATTATAGCGTGTATATATAGTTTAGTAAAACATACAAAATGGAGCTACGTTTCTAGAACTGAAGGATAATCTTCTATTTCGGATTTTTTCCATGAATTTTCGCGGAAACGCGCACAAAATTATTTGTGTCACGATCACAGATAATGCGAGAGGAAAAGCGGAATAGGAGCACTTTTTCATCTTGGAAAGCAAAAGAGCACTGCAAGGAAAGACCTTTAGTTTCAGTACTCAATGCCAAATGCATTCTGCGATGAAATTCCAATTCAAAGAGCAGGAATATTAATCTTTCAATAATTGCAGTTCTTCTTTGAAGATTTTTGCAAACTATTTCAAGAATATTTTTCTAAATTCGCAATTCGAAATGAAAATATGGCGGATTAAAAGCTTTTTTCTTGAAAAATGGTAAAATATTAATTGTTTCAAAAAAATCATAAGTTTCGATATAAGCGCTGAGTATTTTATCATTTTTGAAAACTTGTACGTTGCGTCGATGGAAGAATGCAGTTTTTTCTGCGCCGGCAATTTAGATAATAGCGAAATGTCTCCTATTGTTTACATTCAGATTCTACAAAAACCAATGCAAGGTTACCTTACGTAAAGACCTTTTGTGACTTCCTTTCACTCATATTAATTATTGAGAATTGAAGTTTCAAACAGAACATTTTACCAACACTATTATTTAAAAAATAAAATAAGAAAGTTTTTATATTATGTAATGTAATAAAATCTATCCAGTTATATCCGAGAAATTGGAAGAAAAGGCCGTAAATTTAGGGGAAATTAATCTAGTAGAATTATTTCGTCAGTCATAAAATCGAATAATTTATGATTAGCAAAGTCTTAGTTACGTTTCGAATACAGTTCGTAAAAATAATTATCTTGAGGGTCTTAATAGATTTAATTTGTGGGAATATTTCTTTAGAAACGAGGTTTTTAACAAGTACTCTTGACATAATAATCTGACAGGCTTCAACAACTGTTTCAACGTGTCTAACAACCACTAAAAGATTTTCGAAATAAACTTGTAGGTTAAAATTTTTCTTCATTCTAAATCGACATTCGACTGTGAATTTATAACTGTTTTTACAAAATTCTGTTATTGTGAATCAATTATCAATTTAATTAAAGGCTAAAATTCATTTCTTTAATTCAGATCATTTTAATTACTTTTTTTTTGCAATTAAATTACAGCAGTGGTTTCAATTAATTACCGTTAGAAGCTTCTTAATTAATCAATATATTAGAGCTATTTATAATTGTCAATACTACTTCTTCAAAGCGGTATACACAGAGAGAAAAGATTATTAATATTTAATCCATCCATAAATGAAAACTTGCTACTCTTAAAGAATTCGTGGATTAAATATTAATGAATGGAATTACTTTTATCGCACAATTACACTGAGAGAAACTCTAACCTCAAAATCACGACTATAACATGATTTTTCGGCACTCGTGGTATAAAATACAGTTCGATACTAGTTTTTGTTGATGATTTACCTCGCGAGACTTTTCTTCCTCGCTTCGCTCGGGCACGGAGTAAATAATCAGCATGTTGAAATGTTCTAATAATTGAGCGATGTTAGTCATTCCATTCATTTATATTTAATCCACGAATTTACTTAAGAGTAGTGAGTATTCATTAAGTCGTAATTTAAGTCAACGTGGATTAAATATTAGGAATTCTTTCTCTCTCTGTAGAAACATTCATAAACCGATGCAAGTAGAGCTTGGAAAACTACAGCCACTATAGCCGATCGATTTCATTTCATTTAAAAAACAACATTACTTATCTGACCACCCTCTCATATAACGTTCCTGCACCAAAATCAAACAAAAAGCGCGAGGAAAACAGTTGAATAATACAGCGAAAGCTTCGGAGAGAGAGACGCGGCATAAAGCCGGCACGTGACATAACGGCACTCGAGCCAATATTGGAAGCCGCGCTCTACACACGATTCGAAATTCCCGTTCGTTCTTTCTCGATTCCGCATCTGGGGCACAAGAGGCTATTCAGGAGAGCCCCTGCCTAGATGGACAAAGTCCGCCGTTCATTGAAGTCCGTATGTTGACCACTCGTGCGATTTATCAATTATTCCGGAATTGGTCCGTTCTAAATATTCATGCTGGGCGCAATTGATGTCGATGCTATTGCCGAGGCTTTCCGACAAGCTTGTTGAGAGAAAAGTGGAGGCAATTTCGCGAAAGGCTCTTTATTGGGTGGAAGGGCAGTGGCAATTGTTTTAAATATTCCTTGGAAGTATTGCAGATTAATCCGGTACAAAGGAATTTTTTCCTTATTGTTAAAAGCGTCTGTAGGGCAGAATATGAATATACTCAAGCGTAAATGGATGAGTGAATGTACACATTACTCGTTGAGCAGTTTCGTACATTGTTTCGTCTCTTGACTTGTGCATATTTGACTGAATAGATAAAAGTAGAATACTGATAGGAAATTAAAGAAACTATTACTAAAAAACAATGACTATTATTTATTCAAATCAATGAGATAATCCTTTAATGTGTGCCGTCAATATGTGATAATTCTTGACCACATTGATTAAAATATCTACATTTAAAAATCCTATGCCCAAATTACTGGAAATGTGTTTGAAGTTTTCTTACACTGAGAAAAAAATTTGATTGAATCAATGGAATTTTACCATTAACTATCCACACCAAAATGTTATTTAAATTGGTAGGATGAACACAATTAATTCTACAGTACCGGTCTATTGTTTTAACAGGCTAAATTTATTGATTGAATTTAAATTTATGTTAATTCAAACTTATCAAAAAAATCCAATAAAAATTAATTGCTTTGAATTGCTATATTATATCTCTCCTCCTCCTCCTATCCTCCTGTGCCTCCTACGCTTACAGCCTGATTTTTACATTGAAACTTATATTCTAAATTCGCAATTATTTTTTCTGCTCTCCGGCCGGAAAGCGGCCACTTTATGGTCGCTACGCGAAACGAAGTTGCCGCTTTCCGGCGACTTTGAGCAGAAAAATAGTATGCATACCTTGGCCAGTAAAAAAGAAAGCCTCAGATCACACGTTTGTAAACCTCGGCTTCGCCTCGGCCGACAATTACGTGTGTTCTGAGACATTTCTTATTTTACTGGCCTAGGTATGTAATATACTATTTATACATTTTTAAAACGCTTTCAGACACTTTCGGATAGACAGAAGTAACGCTCGCTTTACATATTGTTTTCGCAGTAGACTTTATTCAAACGCTGTTACTATATATGAAGTAGGCTACCGATTCGGTCTTATATACTAATCAACTCAAACTCTGCCACTTGCAGGTAGATTCCTGCCTAAGATCCTTCAGTCACCTATCGCCTCTCGCAACAGTCGTGTAAAAGCCTGCCGTTTTGAACACTCTTGTTTAGTCACGTGGTGTAAAACTATACATTCTACACATTTCTTAAAATGCCAGAGAAATAATGTTTACGTTGTCACTAACCCTCATAGCCTTGTACGTACATCATAATATATGCGAAACAAAAAATTATGTTCTTAAAGATGTTCTGCTTAACCTTAGAATGGGTAACTGAGTTGACTCATCCTCTAATGGGTAACTGGGGTAATACATTACCCGAAACTTGTACCGTGGCACATCAATGTTTTCTATTTATAGTAGAGCAACTTTAATGTAGTGCATTTTCTTTGATTTTTAATGAAGAAAACAATGGTAATAATTATATTCTGTTCATTTTACAAAAAATTTCAAATAATTTGTTAAGAACAAAAAAAAAAAAAAATCCGCAGTCAGAATCGTGAATTAAACTTTGAATGGGGTAATACATAATCCCAGTTACCCATTCTAGGGTTAAGTCAAACTACTTTTTTATCGACTTAATTTTTTTTACTATTATTTTAATAAATATTTGTTTGAATGAATAGTTTAATGTTTTAATTATTTGAATGTTCTGTTTAATTTTTTAAAACAAGTTCTTTTATTTTAAAAATCTGCTAATTCTTGATTTAAAGTAAGATCCGCTTATTTCAATGGTATTACTTTTATTTCAATCTGCGTACTGTTGCGTCAGTTTTGTGCATTTAACAGTACAGATTCTATTAAATCAATGACAGTATCATTAAAGTGTTAGAATATCAGTTAACTCAACTAAATTTTTTTCTCAGTGTACAAAACCGTGTTTGAAATTTTAATAACACAATGATATCTTGAAGATCAAAGGACCAAAAATGTTGTAAATGAAAGGAGCGAAGTAAAAAAATGTATATATCGGTTTAAGTTACCTTCTTCTACCATTAGTGAAATTTGTTGGATTAATGTGCAAGTACTTCGTAAGCACTTACTTAATCTAATTTCTATTTAACCGCACTCGAAAGCTTGAAAGATACATACTTTCTGTATACTTATAGTCAGATTCTGTATATTTGACTAAAAATTTCCGTTGCTTACGTACTTCCTCTCCAAGCTAATTATAATTTCAACTTAATCTATCTTTACACTCTAATTATACCCGAGTGCAATTTACGCCACAGATTTAATCTTTCGAGCGACCGCAGCCTCAAAAGAAAAAAAAACGCCATTTTTTTCCTTCTGACTATTTACGTATATCCAACCTTCCTTAAAAAGCTCGACTTCAATTGAAGTTTTCGCAATAATTACGTCTCCGCTTTCGCTACGTGATGCAAATGCTCTCGCAACATACAATGCAGGCGTTAATTGTTCGATCGCCTCAAATCTGTTTTTCCCCTCGTGCACTTCTATTCATCCTGCCAACGAGAGGAGAAAATTCTTTTTTTTTTTCTTTGAGCAGTTGATGATTTAGTCGCGGAAGCCACTCGAGTAAGTGAACTCCTTGCGCTTCTTTTGTTCCTTTTTCGACACTATTTTTATCTCGCTTTTTATCCCGGAATGATGTCATTTTTCATGATTGCTCTTTTTATGTTTCTTGTTCGCGTCCCGAAAGCAACAATTAGAAGCAACACATTGTACTTACGTACTTCTCTTAGTTTGAGGTCGACGATTTACAGTTTATCGGATTTTACATTTTTTTTTTATAGGCAATGCACTGATAAGAGAAAAGCTTTTTCTTTATCTGCATTACGTAATAGAGAAAAGTTCTGCTTATAAATTTAATTTGTTTATCCTATTCGACTAGATAATAATTATTGATTGACAAATAAACGAGTATCCAGACTAAGTAATCATCGATCTTTAGAGATTAAGAATGTAATTTTTGTTAGTTTGATCGTGACTTAGTGACGTTTCGAACTTGTCGAGAAACAAATCTAGTGTAATAATAAAAATTCAGACTTATAGTCAATTATCTTTTATTATGTACACTGAGAGAAAAGTTTAGTAAAAATTACCATACTGTCTTCTAAGCCACCACAGGCTGTGAAAAATTTACCAAACAGTTTAGAAAAATTTCTTACAAAGTATAGTAATTTGTTTGGTTTTGACAGTCTGCGGTGGCTTTCCTAGACAGTATGGTAATTTTTACAAGATTATTTTTAATTTTTATTATATCTCTTCTCTCAGTGTAGATATTTTATTTGTTTCTTATGCACATTTACGTAAATATGCAATGCAAATCAAATATAAACGTAAATAGATATAATAATATTATCAAAGATACAGAAAATAACTGAAGTCTTACTAGAATAAATTTTTGTCCTTACTTTTTTTATCTTCGAAGGTACTTAATTTTTTTAAATAATTTAAAAAATTAAACTGTTTTTTGTTTAATAGTTTTAATACTGTAGTTATATACATTTTCAATGCAATAAAATAAAATCTACAAAAACTATAAAAGCGAAATAATAATTATTCACAGTTTTTAATTAAAAACGCAACTTCAAACCAATTTAACAGAATTTTATTTTTAAATTCATTTAATATTCCGAAAAGACTGTCGAATGTGCATCTTGTAAATCTGCGCGGATTCTTACATAAGACTTCGTACTGGTTCAGACCGGTGTTTTTATGTGCCGAGGTCAATTCCCTCGGCGAGGAAAAACTTTCCAGAGTGGCAAAACCCTATTCCACGGGGTGTGCAATCTTAGATTCAAAGCCTCTAATTTCCCTGATTATCGAGATAACGCAGATCTGTTTTAATGCAAGTTGTGCAATCTAAATTCGTGCGCTGCTTTTTTTTGATAAAAATTTTGGTCTTCCCGTTAAACCGAAATGAACCCATGTAAAGCAATAACCTCTGGCTGAAATCTAGGGTGAGTCTAGCTGAAGCCACCATTCCAAACATAATTTCAAACTTTTTTCCTAATCATTTGCCTGCGAAAGTCTTGTGAATAGCCTGGGAGAAAGCCTAGGTAATATTTGCAAATTTATCGCTAGATATTTGCATATCATAATTTCTGTGTTCAAAGTTATAGGAGAAATATTCTTTTACCCTTGTCAGAAATGTTTGATGCTTAAACTTTGCAACATATATACATACGATAAGTCTGTTATCAGCTTAGAGTGCGCAAATTTTGCTATGGGAGTGATATTGATCGGTAATTGCAACCTAGCGACAATTTTCCAAAAATTTGGCAATATTTTTTCTTAAAAAAAAATAAATGATTTGGCAAAAAGTTTTCAATGAAGGCTAGGATAGTGAGACTTAAGCCGGACTTCGCCCAGACTTCGTTCAGACTCAATAAAATGAACCAGAGTGCCCAGACCAATATTTTGACACGGGAATGAGCTTTGTCAATTTACCTAACGAAGATTCGCTGATAAGGAAAGGATTTTTTATCTCGGAGTTGATAAGTCTAATGAATTACTGTAATTAAAGAAAAGCTCGACTTGTTTTTTTTATTGAAGTGATAATCGATGCCGCTGCCTTGATCTGATTGAGTTTGAATAATCGGCTGGTCTGTATTTTTTTGCAATTTGAACGAAAGCTGCCGGGATGTGAAATCAACCAGCTGTTGGTCCATTGTGACCTATATTTTGACAGCTAATATCAACTCTAGATAAAATTTATGACGACCGATGGTTACTATAGAGCATATATTTTAATAATTAAATAGAGGAGCGATATAAGTTTCCTTCTTTACTTTTAAACCGAAATTTTTAAATCGAAATGAATGAATACTGTAAAGATTCCAATAATATGTTAATTAGTAGTATTATAACTACTTGTTTACATAGTAAATCTTCGACCTATTAAAACAGATGTTGAATTATTGAATGATAAATTATCAGTAAGTCATTCTGACATTTTAACACGATGTTTAATATTTATATCACGTTTACGGTTCTCATTAAACTTCACTTTTCTCCGCTTTCCTCGTGATTCCTTTCAAACGCCATTTTAAATCAAAAAGATATTTAAACTTTCTCCACTATCATTTCAATTAGGGATAAATTATACACATTGCACTCACTGGTACAACGTATTTCTCTTTATAAACATGATTCATTCATAATGTGTTCTTGACTCATTTTTATCTTAATTATTTAGTATCCCCTTTCTGAAAGTATTCAGACGATCAAACAGTAGTTACAAAGTATAATGAAAGAAACCGTAACGCATCGAATAATGCAAATAAGTCATTCTTGGCCCAAGCCTCGTCACAGTCTAAAATTAAATCCTGTTATTTTAAGTGCAACAGACACGTGTTTTTGTTTTCAGTAGTGGCGTCTCTTCTCCTACCAGTTCTTATTCGTCGGCTAACACAATTTTCGCAAAAATCTATATATATATAATCTATACAATTAGCATAATCAAGAGTCATTATTGATTCCGTCTGGGCCTCCGTATACGTTTTATAAATCAAACACGATGCGTATTCTTTAAAAAAAATTGTGTGTAAATTCGATACCTTGTCGCTTATCTCCATCCTTTCTCTCTCTTTATCATCGTGGCGTAGTTTACGTATTGGCTGCAATCTGCGCGCAGGCGTACATCTGTTTTGTGTTTTATCTTTCCCGCTCTGACGCGGATGTAATACAGGGAATTCGCCACGAGCTTTTTTTCCTCTCCGTCTCTTGGTTTTCAAGCCTTTTTCCCCTTTGGCTTCGTCGAGGAAAAAAGTTTAGGTCGAGGCTAATGCGGTAATTCTCTATACTTTCGGTTTTACGAATCGCGGTTTATTTTCGTTGGCTTTATTTCGGTGAATAATTTTTAATATTTATGATGAAAAATTTTGTTATTTGTGCAGCGATGATGCGTTTGCGATTGCCAGAAAGATCATAAGTTTACGTTGACTGACTTGAGTTAATTTGTTTCTTGACTTCGATATTTTATTGCACCCAAGTGAATACTTGTGCCACTGAATCTTCTAAAACGAAATTAGATTGATCATAAATTGCTCTCTAATAGAGTAAACCTAAGTTGAAGGCAATATTTACAGGAAAGATAGTGTAATGTTGATTGAAGAAAAATTGTCCAAACATTTATGTACTTATTAAATCCAATAAACTGACGATTCTTCATTTATTTGATTTTCACAAGCGATAAATATATTAACGTCTATTATTTCATAGTTCGTAAGCGATACGAAAAGTATATTTTCATTTACGACGGAGTGTCTTATGAATTTTTGAAAGCATTTAATAATAAACGATCTTAAACGATTCTTATATATGTTATCGATGACGCAATAAAGAAATAAATTTCACAATTCAACAAAAACTTTCACAAATCATCAACAGAATTATGTAAAACGTTTCTTTTATCAATTAATGTAATAAAAATAATGAACGTGAATTACTCGATTCTTCATTAATCATCTGTATCATTCAAGATATATAATTACTAAACCACAGAGGGAAACATATCAGCACTCTATTACATAAATTCTTAAATTTTAAAAACAAAAATATCTTCCCACGTCAAAACAATTTATATAATTTTTACCAAGATTTTATGCTTTTATTTTTAAATTTTGTAAAATTTTGATTCTACATAATTCGTACAAAATATTTGTACAAAAATATAAAAAATTTGAGCTCCTCTAATAGTCATCGGTTGCTAATTTTGTCATGAAAAGTGTAAAAGGTTAGGATGCGCCTCCAAGCGCCAGTTGTAAAAAAATAAGTTTCGACACTGAGGTTAATACAAAAAACCCTGATTAAATTCAAATCGTGCTAGAAAATTAGCACGGATCTATAGAAAAGCTCATTTTTTGATCACACTCTTTTGAAACAAATGCAATCACTGCCCCAAAAGAATTTCCAACTCCTCTCCAAAACTCCCTTCTCGCCTTGCATCGCAACGAATTCTCAAACCGCCACCTCGTTTCTCTCTGTTTCCAGCAACTCAATACCCCGTCAGCGCCGGGCGTTCGAGAACTACGACGGCGTCTCGCCGCGACCGCTGCTGATCGAGGGCGTCATGGTGGAGACCGCCTCGAAGCTGCACCACGACGACGACGGCACGCCGCAGATCCTGGCGGAGCACGCGGCCACCGTCCGGATCTTCGGCGTCGGCATCACCAACCACACCTTCGTCGCCTTCACGGACAAGGCCGCCTCGCGCGGCGAGTACTGCGACAAGATCAAGTCGGCGGAGTTCCCGGTAAGTTTATTTTGCGCGTCGATTTTTTTTTTTTTGTTTTATTTGAGGTTGAAACTTTTACGTGGTGTAATTAGTATTAAATCTGCTTTGTGAAGGAACAGTGGGAAGTTAATAAATTTCAGGGAATACTCACGGATTTAAATAGTTGTGAATTGCCCCGAATATCACTAATGTACTAGTTATCTGATAACTAATTTACTGCCAAATCATTGACTCAAGTTCACTGCTTAAGTCAGTGAAATGTTGACTGATTTTAGTTTAGTATGTCTTGTTGCCTGCATAACATCCTCCGTAATCCTGTAGTTGTTTATTGTACTACTTAATCCTATTTATATAAGAGAGAAAAATCCAAATGGCTTAGCCGGCAAAAGCTTTGAGACTTAACAAAAATAGAATTTGTGGTATTATTGACATAAGCAGCTTCATTATGTCAATTACCAGCAAGAAACTTCGAGAAATTACTAATTCTAGAATGTATGCCTAACATAAAACTGTTGGTACTAAATTTGTTTGCGGATCAATATTTCTTAATCGGCATACAATCGGCATACATAGTAATAGGGTGATAAAGGTGATTATTCTATTATTAGTAATCAATATTCTTGCAGCGAGATTTTAAAGTTGATAAAAACGAGTCAATCATTATTTGAATGCAGACCAGACTTTGTAGTAGTAAATCAATATTATCATAAGAGTAACTAAAAGCACAAGTTATTTCATCGACCTTTGAAACTCTCAAAATATGATTTCAAGTTTTAGTAAAGCTAAGTTTCAACTAGACGAGTTTGAATCTAATTAGTGAAGCGCAAGCAAACACTGTTCGATTCTGCTTAAAGGTGTCAGAACATTCAAGCGTAAATAATGTCTCCTTGCGAACAAGCTTTTTTATAAATTTATTTTTCAACACTATCAAAGAAAGTTTCCTTTTCAAAAAGGCATTGGTTCCACCTCATCAATTAAAATCCAAAACTTTTGTTTGCGCAACTAATTTTTCGTCCAGAAGCAGCAGCGTCCACTTCCATTAAAATAACCGAATTTGAATTATTCACACGTCCGGTTCCGGCTTAAGCCTCGGAGCTTAGTGCTCGTTAAAATTCAAATTGACTTACTCGGACGTGTCGCAAATTTTCGCTCCAATTACCGAAGTTAGCGACCACCTTATCCCATCCATTTTCCCCGTTTAGCCCTTTTGCGAAAGTATCGTTCTCTCTCGGTGACTCAGTTTCACGTGTGCCGCGCGGACACTCAACTTTTTGTTCAATCAATTAATTCTGATTAGATGTAGATACAACTGGTGACGTCTTTGAGGCGCGATTTTAATCAGGAGTGGATTACGTACTCTCGCTACGTTCGCGTAATTCTTTCAATTAAAATCTCAACTTTCCTAGTTCGAGTCCTTCTTGGTAAGGCAAGGAAAGTTTTTTAAGTCAAAATGGGTCGATCGATGTTACCATCGTTATCGAGTATTTTACTACTATACTCTAATTTAACAATTTTTTACGAGGAATTATCTGATATTTTTCCCAACAAGTCTTACGTCCTTTACTTACTTAGAAAAATTAAATTATCCTAAAATAACTCAGACGAACACACGTTATTTTGGTAAGCGCCTTCACGCGTTCCCGTCAATCTTAACTAACTCCAAACCCCAACAAACCTATCCTTCGCGAGCCTAAGTTCCCTCAGCTTCTCTCGTCGAAAGCCTCTTTTCCCAACAACCCACTGCATTTTCCTCCATTCCCAATTGACCGCCGCCACTCATCGCTTATCTCCTCGCAAAGCACGAACTCGGTACGTATCCTCAAGATTCCCGCGCTTTCGTGCGTCATCGGGCGCACTTCGCGCGGGATTTCCCTAAATACCGGTTACCGATAAGTCATGCCGCGCGCGAAAATTTTGGCCGGCGGCCCGCGCGAAACGAACGCTCTCCGCTCCGCCGTTTCGGCGAACTGCATCGAACTGGCGAAATCGGGATCGGCGCTCATTATTTTCGGCTTATCTCCGCCGGGCGCTTATGAAGCGCCGAGCGTTTCGGAGGGAATTTACGGAGGTTCGCGCGGAGGGTGATTGGAGCGGGTTCGACTTGGAATTTCAAAGGGTTGTAATTGATGAGTTATTTTGTGGGTTAAGGCTGTTGGAGGAAAGGATGTGTTTTGGAAAAATTGATTTTTTGTTATTTGACAATCCTGAGGGTCGAAGGCGTGAGATAGAAAACAACTAAACGAAAAACTATTAAGGAGCAGTGCTTTATTGTAAAAGATATTAAATGAACTAAGAAATAATATTACAAATAAATAAAGTTTTAATTAAATTAATAGATCTTTTGGAATTTTGCTAATATTAAAGGAAATTGATGTTTATTCAGATGTTTTAAGTACATTTTTCATCAGATTTTTTAAATTTTGAATTATATCACTCGATAATAACAACCGATGAAATTTTAATACTTACTATAGGAGAGGACACGACCTTTGGGTCACGGATTTTCTTGTAACTTTGGAATATGTTTTCTAATGTTGAAATCGATTTAAAAAAGTATCGACTAAAAAAATTTCGTCCAAAAATCTTTATTTGTTCCAAAGTTATAGTCAAACAAAGAATGACCATTAAGCATAAAAACTAATTTTAGTTCATTTTAACGGTTATTCTTTGTTTGACTATAATTTGGAATAAATAAAGTTTTTGGACAACATTTGTTTTTAATCGATATGATTTGATCTCACCTTCTAAATGCCGGGAGTTAAAATACTCTACAATTAACAGTTGAAAAGGTATATGTGATTGAACGAAAATCGATTTTTCTAGGATTTTCGGTAAAAGACTTCATAACTTTTGAAAAATCGAGCATTAGACTGAGTGGACGCGGCTTCTTTCATATCTTAACATTAGAAAACAGATTCCAAAGTTACAAGCAAATACGCGTCCTCTCCTAGTTAAATTATTTTTCGATAAGCTAGAATCTACAAAACTACTTAATTAAAATATTTAACAATAAGTATTCCTGCACACAAAAAATGCAGATCTTACAACTCCATTAGAAAAAATGACCAAACAATAACCCGCATAAAAATCTGACCAGGTGCGAAACGTCGTGGGCGATACTACGGCGGTGATCGACGTGGTTCTTCCCCTGGGCTCCCCCTTTTACATTTGCGCCAGGAACGAGTACGACTTGCCGACCGGTGTTCACGATCACGTGTTCTTCAAGCATCAAGGGTCCGAGAGATACAAAACTGTGAGTTTTTCCTCGTTGTAACGATACGATTGTAGAAAATATTCGCTGCTGCCTTTTAATTCAGCAATGAGTAAAATAAAAATTGAAAATCTGTGGAACTTTGTGGATTATTGTGATTTTTTAAAAAAAAGTACTTTAACGTTGATCACGAACTTCTAATAATTCTGCGTTTAAAATTTTAACAGAGGGTCCTAGAACTTTTGTCATCGAAAAAAGACTAAAAATTCTCTTACAGCGATATTTCAGCTATTATTTAGTTTAATAAAGATCGTTCCTGTTTCAGATTGACACTTACAAAACTCTGCTTCCAATGTGGCTCAGCATCGTGATAATTATAACCTGCCTGTCCTTTTCCGCTCTCTTCTCGGGCCTGAACTTGGGCCTCATGGCTATCGACAGGACGGAGCTCAAGATCCTTTGCAACACCGGTACAGAGAAAGTAAAGTCGCTTTGTCGTTAGTCCAACTTAGTAGCGCAAAATAAATCCGAACTGCGCTTGACTCTTTTCCTGATTAATTAGCATTTTGCATTGTTGCTTGTTTTGGAAATTAAAGATAAAGTAATTGGTTGACGTTTTCTTGAATCGGTTGACGGGAGGTTAAAATATAGGAAATGTAGATGAAAAATTTGATATTTTAAGTTGATTCTAAATGTAATAAATACGACCTTATTGCTTTCACTAATGAAATTAAAAAAAAATAACATTCTAGTATCTCATTTCATCGTAATTAAAAAGAAATTAAAACGTAGGGTAGTCGTTTACTCGAGTTAGTCGGGTATTCGAGTAATGCCGAGCTAATTGGTTATTCGAGAAACGTCCCGATATTGAGACGTCATGCAATATTGATATATATAGATATACAAATCGAAAGTGCAGAAATATAAAGGGTAATAAGTTTCACAGCTACTTAATTACATTTATTTAAGGTATGAAAAACAAATTTCACTTCCTTGCAAAATGCTAATTCTCTTTCAATAAATAAATACTGTACACATTTTAACACAATTCCATTAAGCTTAATTTTCTAATACCTTTACTTTCGTGCAATTCAGGAAAAGCGTTACGCCCGGACAATTTCGCCGGTGCGAAATCACGGCAACTACTTGCTCTGTTCAATTCTGTTCTCCAATGTCCTCGTGAACAGCATTTTTACGATTATCTTGGAGGAGTTGACGTCTGGTTTCGTTGCTGTTTTCTGCTCGACGCTGGCAATCGTTATCATTGGTGAAATTTCACCCCAAGTGAGTGTTCATTTCGCATTGAAGCCGTGTTTTCGTTAGCGATATTTCGTGTAATTTATGTTGAATTTGTAATGTTTTCAATGGCGATAAAGATTTATCTCTGTGTGCCAAAGGTTAGTAGATAATTTTTTTTTTCTTGGCCAATCTCTAATTTGGCATTAAAAACTGTGACGAATCTTTATTTTCCACTTTATTCGTTAAAAAATTATTTTAACAATGCCTTAAATCTCTAACGAGCTTTTCACTCCGAATTTAATGGAATTTTTGGAAATCCATTGCATTGAACAATTGTTTTCCTCGAATCTAGGCAATTTGCAGTAGACACGGTTTGTGCGTGGGTGCCAAGACAATCTACATCACGAAAATGACGATGTTAATAACGTTCCCGCTGAGTTATCCCATTAGTAAGATCCTGGACTTCCTGCTTGGTGAAGAAATCGGAAACGTTTACAATCGTGAGCGTCTGAAGGAGCTTGTCAAGGTAAATTCTTGAAATACTCTTTTTACGTTTTAGTTTTATTATTGCCGTAAGGAGGTAAATCAGTGTTCAAGACGACTTAAATGACTGTACTGAAGGTGAAATTTGATTTTTTAAATAATTAAATGTGCAATAAGTGACACCTCATTTCTTTCTAAAGGCAGATTAATCGCTAATGAAACTACTTGACCTTATCTAATACATCGATTAGTTCAAAAAAGCCATTCATCAGAAAAAGAAAAAGCCTCCACGCGTTGCAACCGATTAATCGAAGCAGCTTTAATCAGCCTCTGACCAGCCAAAATAGACGATAATCCTATCTGAACTAGAGCACCGATCACGAGACCCGCGGCTCCCTCAAAATTTCGTTCCCTTATCAGGCGGAGCTCACGTTTTTTCCCTCGCAATCTCAGCTATTTCGATTGTTTACGCGAAATCGGCGCGGGGCGATTAGCCTATCAATCGTTCAAAGAATCTCTCGGGCTGCAATTTTGAAAGGGCGTCCGACGCCGCCGCCGTCGGCGCGGCGGCTTATCGCAGCGGCTCTCAAATTCCCAGTGCAATGCAACATTCGATACGTGACGTTCGCGCGGATCCGCTGATAAATGCTCGCGTGCCTCGGAGCACTTAATAGCGTGGGAGAGAGAGAGCCGTTGACTGAGGACTGTTTCGCTTGTTTAGCTTGACGAGCTTGCTGCTTGGCTGCGCCGACAGATGCTGGTCGGTAGTCGGTAGCTGATGAAATTCTGGGTGCGCTGTGGTGAAAGGTTCGGTGGACAATGGAAGTTTTGTTTTGCTGATAGGACGAAGTAGAATATGGAATTCAGGACCCTGTTGATTGCATTTCGCTTTTTCCAGCCCTGAAAAATTATTCCTTTTTAGTATCTAAATTAGTCTCTATAATATGTCTTCTAGTTTTTTAGATTAATAAAATGAAAATTAAGAGGATAATCAAAATTCTACTTTTAATTATTTTTTGCCAACGGCAAAAGCTGGTTTGAAGCTTTCGTTTTTATTTTTCTCTTATTTTAAAGCTTTTAAATATTTTAATCAATATTTAATTTCACAAGAATTCTTTCAAACAATGAAAATTAAAAATATATATCTGGGCAAAATGCGGATGGTTTTTTGAAATAAACAAAAGAAAAACTTTTTATACGCAAATAATAAATTTCAACTATTTTGATTAAAACGGCTGTATCTAAAAAAATTCTACAAAAAAGTATAATATTTCAATCTCCAAAAGACTATAAAAAGATTTTAATTTAAACTTCATCGGTATATCATTTTTCTAAAAACTCCATACCATCTTGCCCTTCTTCTCCTCGTTCACATCTCAACTTTCCCGAATCTCCCTCGAACCATCGTCCCACCCTGCAGGCCCAATCAATCACTCGCCGAGAGCCGAAGCTGAAAAAAAAAGCAAAATACGTGCCACTCGTCCTGCTCTCGCAATCGATCGACGTCGATCGCGATTCGCCCCCCTTACGTAAGCCCGCCGTCAGACCCGTTTTCCACCGCGGCGAAACGCATCAAGAGCCACTCGCCGCTTATCGGCCGTGGCATCTTATCTCCCCGAGTGTGGTTTTCGGCGGTTTCAAGTAGTTCGCGGCTTATTGTTGCGCGCCGCGCTGCTCGAGCGGCAGATTGCGATCTTTTGCCGGGAGTGAGGCCGCGCCGGCTGACGATGCCAAGGAGGTTGGGAGGTTGACGGGTTTGGCAGGTGCTGTCGTTTTGATTGGTAAAGATGGGCAGAGGAGTGCGTCGTTGGGTGGATGCTGGTCGGAATGTTGAAGCTTGATGCCGAAGGTAGTGATGAATGTCGTATAAATAAATTGAGGTAAACTCGATGGGTTTGACAAACACATTTTGGGAACTTGAAATGGAAGATGCATCGTTATGTAGTCGGTTTGTTAAAGTAGTAATTTTAATTCGTCAAAACAATAAGTGAAAAAATTAAGAATACACTCTATTCTAACTTTTAAGAAATAAGTATCGCTATTGTAACTAAATGCGTTAGTTTAGGAATATAAAAATATTGATACTATAAACTCATGAAATTACTTCTACTTTTTTTTTATCAAGTGACAAAACAGAAAAAAACATTTTGGGCTTAGAGCACGTTCCAAATAATTTTGAAGTGTTCTAGATTATCAAATTGATTAATGTCATAATAATTTAATGAGATATGCATAATCGATCTTGCATGAATTATTGCGAAACGTTGATTAATTGGAACGTCGTATTAACAGGTCACTACCGGTTACAATGACTTGGAGAAAGACGAAGTCAACATAATCGCAGGTGCATTGGAGCTTCGCAAGAAGACGGTCGCCGACGTCATGACGCGAATCGAGGATGTGTACATGCTCGATTACAATCGAACTTTGGACTTCGAAACCGTCTCCGAAATAATGTCGTCAGGTAAGATTATTCCCAGCAATTAACCCCTAACAACAAGTTCGCTTTTCACTGTACGTCCGTTCTGCGAGCTCGTAACTCTCGAACCTCAAGGAGGAGTTTAAATGATCAACTCTAAAAAGCCTAGCAATCGATGGTAACGCAGAAGAATTCTTCCTTTCATCGAGTGAAACTTGTGCGATCGCTCAGATTATTAATGAAACAAGTCCGCTTCGTAATTCAATATCATATTTATAAACGCGCTCATGGATTCTGGAATCTGCCCAAAACGTTTATTTTCGGGCCGACGTTCCACTTTTTACGTCTCTACGCGCGCGAAAACCGACCAGTATTTTTAATCAATCCTTCATACCGGGCTCTCGATATAAACGCGGCAGCGCCAGAAATACAGCCGGAACGGTTCGTTTCCATTAATTTACTGGCGCTTTATCGGCTGATGCGCGCAAAAACGGGAGCTCGCCGATTAACCACAGGTATTTCCGCAGATAAAGCGATGAGCTCTTTCTTTCGCAGCGATTCTTATCTCAGATAGAGCGCGAGAAACTCCCGGCCGCCTGTCTGCACTTCATTCACACGTTGCAGATTTTTAGTTTTTCTAGTTTATTGATTTAGAAAAGCAGTTGGGCTTTTTTTGTGCGAGGAAAAATTTAGTCACGGTGGAATATTCTTACTAATTGATAAGGCAAAAATTAAACTATAAACTATATAAGAAAGCTTTTGTATTACAAATAAATAAAATATTTAGAAAATTTTTCTCGTCATAATGTTTACGACGAAACGATACTCTTCTCGTGTTACGAATTTTATTTAATAATTAACTTTAATAACTACCACTTAATTAAATCTTTTCATAGAAAAACATAATTTTTTAACTTCTATGACTCTTAGCTTTACTTTTATGGTTCATAAAAGTAAACCTAAGAGTCATAAACTGTAACTTAAGTTCTAATGAAAAATACGATATTTAAAAAAATTAGATCTTACACTAAACTTTTAATATTATTTACGCAGACACTTATCAGCGTAATTAATCGCTTTCCCAAATACAGAGTGATTTATAGACTAAAGTGACTAAGGTGAAATACACTTTTTCAGGCTTCTCAAGGATTCCAGTTTTCGAAGGCAGCAGAACCAACATCGTGACGATGCTGTACATTAAGGATCTGGCCTTCGTCGATCCTGATGATAATATGCCACTCAAGACGGTTTGCCACTTCTACCAGAACCCTTGTAATTTTGTATTTGAAGACGTTACCCTTGACGTCATGTTCAAGCAATTTAAAGAAGGTAAATCCACGTTTAACGGGCTTAAAGTTTTGGCTAACAGTTGTAGTTTAAAAAATCTTTCAACTCAAAATTAAGACTAAAACCAAGAATTTATAGAATCTTCTGACACAAGTAATTATGTTTTGGGTTGATTTCAAGCTTATTGAGTTTAGCAACATACCTTATACACTGCGTAACATTGTTTTTGTTAATAAAAAATTGATTTTATTAGGTCACAAAGGACACATGGCATTCGTTCAAAGAGTAAATAGTGAAGGCGAAGGCGATCCCTTCTATGAAGTCATTGGATTGGTTACTCTGGAAGACGTTATTGAAGAGCTCATTCAGGCTGAAATCATAGACGAGACGGACGTTTTTAGTAAGTGTCGTAAAACAAAAACGATAAAATTGTAGTTTCTTTCAATCCATTTCAGTTTCAAGAAGAAAATTAAACCTTGTTTTTACATTGACAGCCGACAACAGAAGTAAGAGAAAGCGCCAGGCTCGCTCGAAAGTACCTGACTTTACAGTGTTCGCTGAAAAGAGAGAGAATCAGCGCATCCACATTTCTCCACAATTGACTCTCGCTATGTTCCAGTACTTATCGACAAGTGAGTCAAAGCACAATCACTCCTTAGCCTTTTACTGTTTTTTAAAGTATCTTTTGTCTAGCGCTTACTTTTGATTAACAAACTTAATTTTCCTATTGGAATTTTCTTAAATTTTCTGAAATTCCCGTGAAACTGTGAGGTAAAACCTCAATGTTTGCATTTTTATCCTTTGTTTTATAGGTGTCGACGCGTTCAAGCCCGATACGATATCGGAGCCGATACTGCGCCGTCTGCTGAAGCAGGATATCTACTACCACATAAAGGTGAAGTCCCGGGAGAAGGCTCGCAACGATCCCCAAGCGGTGATTTATCAGCAGGGTAAAGCTGTGGATTACTTCGTACTTATCTTGGAGGGCCGCGTCGAGGTCACGGTCGGGAAGGAAAACCTCATGTTCGAGAGTGGACCTTTCACCTACTTTGGCACGCAGGCATTGACTGCGAATATAGGGATAGGTAAGAGCTTTTAGATTTTAAATGCAGAGATGAATGACTAACTTAGGTATGATATAAACATAAACTCTGATATTTAATCCAAGCTAATATATATTTAATGTAATTTTATACTTTACAGAAATAGTTCTTGTTTGTCTGTTTCCTTTGTGATCTACTTTCTTTTGATTATTCATAGAAGTATGACAAAAAAAGTTATGCACTATGAAATATGAATTTTACGGATATTGTCTTATCAATTATTTTCGCCACGTATTATTAATAATTTAAGAAACTAATTTTTTGTTTTTATTTTTAACGAAAATTCCACACTTTGTTCATACAGCGGCATCGGCCGAGTCTCCGACGAATATGAACCCTCAAGCTCTGGGCAGCATCCAGTCGGTGAATCTGGACTCGATCCTGCGACACACCTTTGTGCCCGACTACTCGGTACGAGCTGTCACAGAGGTATTTTACGTGAGAGTGAAGCGATCGCTGTACCTCGCAGCCAAGAAGGCTACCCTCCTGGAGCGCAGCCAGAAGGACACAAGCAGCACTCAAGACAATTTTGACGATGAGGTCGAAAAGGTCATTTTTTTATGATATACTTCTTACGTAGACACGAGGATAGCTGTGGATTGTAGTAGTATCTTTGACGCTTTCAAAGAATAGTTGCTCAAGTAGTTCGGTTTACTTGTTGTAGTTGCTGCATTCGTTGGACGAAGACGATCGCAGCGTTCCAGAATCTCCAATTCTACCTAAGGATAAAGACGAGCTTAGAAAGGACAACGTTTCGCAGGGTTCGCCTATGCGACACTCTTCGCTGCCAGTTGTTGGCGTCCCTGTGAGTGCAAGCCCTAATACCAATTCGAAATTCGTTTCGAAACCTGGACCAAATGGTCAATTGAAAAATTCACCAGTGAAGGTACCTTTTCTTCATCGAAATGGATAGTTTTTAATCGATTATCGATTTTTATAGATTTTTAAGTTTTTTAATGTAGATCATAATCATAATAGTCAAGAAAATCGGAGAATTTAAAATAAAATTTAAAAATAATGTTTATTTATGGATTGATTTTGCAAGAGAAATGTCTTAAAAACACATGAACGCGTTGAAGGATTACAAAAGAGAGTAAAATATTAAAAAGCTGGAATATTTGTCTATAAGAGCAAGAGTACTGTGTATAGAACTTTGCACATTATTTTTTTCCTTTATCTTCCACTTTAAAAGTTCAACTGAAATTCATGTTTTGAAAAGCTCTATTACACGGTGCTAATTTCAAACGTTTCTCTTTATGGACCAACATTTTAAGTTTTTTTAGCATTCTTTACATTTTTAAATATCGCTTTTCATGCTGTCTATGTACAAAAAGAATGGTTTTATAATAAACTACTGTTCAAAACTTTTATTTAAGCAATTAATAATAAATTTCTCTACTTTCAGACGCAACACAGCCCGGATAATTCTCAACAGAAGCTGGACCTGGACGCGGAGATCCAGGCGCGGCAAGAAGCGGCGCGTCTGCTGTCGCAAGGCAAAAAGCCTGCCGAGGATAATGACAACGAGAAGACAATCCTGCTAAACAAGCAGGATAATTCCTCTTAACACATGCAGAACGGCCGGCGGGCCACCGCCCCGTCGACCCAAACCGAGCTGGACGAGCTGCGCAAAGATGGACAAGAGGCGTCTGCGTGACGCCTGCCGCGGAACCGTCGTCGGGAGCCGCCGAGGCTTGGTACTTAACGAATCAGCTCGTAGATTTAAGGCGTAGACCCAGGAACGTCGTTGCTGCTTTTGGTTCTGTTCGCGAGCTTCGAATGGCCTTGACTGCCGGCTACTTCAAAGATACTCTTTTTTGATGAGTAACTTTTAGCTGCACTAAGATTTAGTTGATGCATATGAGTTTGTAGTTGATTTTTTGACGAATTGATTGTTAAGTTGAGGGGATGCGAAAGGGAATGTAATTTATCTACATTATAGTTTCCCAAGCTTTTTAGTTTATTTACAAGTCTAAAAAATACTTTTTTGAATTATTTTGAATGTTTAATATGGCTAAAAAGGTACCATATATTACATCTTCTCGACAATGCTTTTTTGCTAGTTCAAAAGTTTATCTACTTTTGTGGAATAAACAAAAATTTTATCAACTGGAAACAACTGGAAATTCAATTAAGTTATATATTTATTACTGTTTCAAACAAAGAAAGTCCAGATGGGTCAATTTTTAATAGGAGGAAAAGTTGTTAAATGTATATTGAAGCGCCGGTAAAGGTGTTAAAAATTTTACTGTGATATCGTATGGATTTATTTTAAATGAACAATTGTTAATTTTTATTTATTGTTAATATACTTTTTCAATTAATTTTATCCATCTTAAACTTCTTTTAAATAATTTGTAGAAGTAATTTTAAAAGTTTATTTAAAACTTTAAATAATCATATATATATATTGTAAATAAGTAGTCTTGAGAAGTTATTGATTAAATACGTAAGGTTAACCATGTAAGGAAAATCACAATCTTTAAAATAAATTTATAAAAACTTAATCATCAATTTATTGTTAGAATCCGATGTTCACAGATTAAATATTTCACCAAAAGGAAGATTCAAAATGCTAAAGCGATCAGGCCATTCGAAGCACCGCGCACGATTTGTCGTGAGTGTTCGAATTTAGGTCAATCCGAGTGATAATACTTATACCCTTATTCGCAAAGATAACATGTATTGAGATTAATTTCACTCAGGGACCGGATAAATGCCAAATTCATAAACGCAACGATTTTGCGCATCGAACCAGACTGATTTTCTTGCGTTCTCCTCTTTCCACCATCGAAGCTTTCAGTTAGAAAATTAGCTCGTTCAGTATTCATTTAAACACTAATTTTCATTCACTTTTCTTGTCTTATCGCCTTACATCTCATAAAAATCTGCGACGGTCTCATCTTCAGACTTTTTTCGAATGAAGAGAAAATAAATTGAGTTGGGCCCTTGCGGTAATGATTGCTCGTCTTTTGTATATGTAGATGTCAGAATGTTTGATCTAGCAATAGCGGAAGTAGGCACTAACTCTAGTAGGAATGTATTTAACGTGTAATAATCGCTCAGAGCATTTGTCAAGCGTAATAAAAACAGGATGAGGCAATTAAATTAAGTTATCCATTGACTAACAACGAAGAAATTTCTAAGCTTTAAGATGGTGTTCTGTTTTGATTATTGTATATCATTTATATGTGTTTATTTTTTTTTTCTTTATATGTGCGAAAACTTGCTGATTGTATTTTATACTCTCAAAGTGCGGCCTGGAAATTGGTATGCTTTTAATTTGAATGTATTTACCAGAAATAACGAACAAATGGAACTTAAAAAAATTAATTTGTCGATAACGTATGTATAATTTTTAGTCCTTCGTTTTGTGACTATTCGTTTACTTCTTTCTTTTTGTATTCGTCCTTTTTGTATTGTTCTTTGAAGTGAAAATTTTATGCCAAGAAAATCACTTATGTACGATCCGATTACTTTTGTACGCTTAAACATGCAGATGTTAGACAGAGTTTTTCATGAGACCGGCCGAAAAACTTAATTCGACGATGTTTTTTCATTTTCACGAATTTAGTGCCTTAACTAAATGAGAAAACGTACACTAAGCAGATTCAAAGAAATGCGGGAATGAACAAAGTGGCGTCTTGTTAGTTTAAAAGAAGCGAACAATTCATTTTTCCTTGACAATTTCGTCATTTCGATTTAGTTTAGAACCACATGGATTGCCTACACCATTCATTGTCAAAGTCGCATCGAACAAATCATTGTAATCATGCTCGAAAATGCAAGGAGATCTGCACGTCTAAATACTTAACGAACTTTATATTACTTAATCTTCCATACTTTACAATTTATTCTTCACACTAAAGTTTAGAAACAAAGCAAATATAATTAGGTCACTAATAAGCAATAAGAAGATTCTTCAACATTTTTTACTAGTACTTCAAATGTAAATTGTACATTTACTATGTAATTAAGTGATAATATTGATAAAAGTACTTAGAAGTGCTGATCCCAAACGATATTTAGATATTAATAGAAAAACAGCAGTAAACCAGTAATAAAAAGGAGACTATTTTTTACACGTACGTAAAAGATACAAAACAGTAGATCTAAAACTTTTTAATACTAACATATCTTCAATTCCAGTAATAATACAAGAACAGGACAATTCACTTCCGTAAAAAATACAGTGATAATTGAAAAGAATAGCTTGCTTTGTTCAATGCGTAAAGGGAAGGTTCTTACTTTTCTTCTCTCTCTCGTTGACGACTGCATGTAATTTTGCGTAAAGATCGGCAAGTTTCGAGTGCTGAGAGAATATTTTTGTACGCATACTTAAACGACTTCGAGTGCGGCAAGAATTTGTAAAAAGAAGCGACGCATCGACGATCCCTTTTCTAAGCGTTTGTACATTGCTTTCCTGTCGGAAAACTTTAAGGGTGCTAAAATCACAAAAAAAAACGAACTGCCACCGATACAAGATGAGCAGTACACCCAGTGAAGAAGTGCGTTTTTTTTTTTGAGTTTGTCGATTTTTTATTTCGCGCTTTGTAATATATGTACATTACATTAGTTCGTGCGCTTCTTTCTTTTTTACAAGTTTTGTAAGAAACTCTGATAATAAATAATTTATACTTAAGAGCATCTGTGAGATCTCACGGCGTTTACATCCTTTATACAACTGTGTCTTGTGGAAATTTTTAAGTATACTTTATTATTTGGTGGATTATTGTAATGTAATGCAACGCTAAATCTACAATTTTTCAAGTATTAAGTGATTAATACACCTTTTGTAATACCTACAATAAACGAGAGTTTTTCATTTTTAGGTTTATTTAAAGTAAGAATCATCTTTTATGAAATAAGTTAATCGATCGTGTTATTCAACGTCATACTCCCTGTAAGTTAAGTAATCATGTACTAAATAGGTATATATTATATTACCATTGTCATTAGGTCTTGTTATTACAGATATTGTATTTTTGCCACGCATTTTTAATGAGTAAAAGTTTTTTTTTTTGAGGTGCAAAGTAGGTTCAATCTTGCAATAAAAATTTTAATTTATTGTATTAATACTGCCATAGTGGAAGTCACACTACAATTGTTGATGTTAAATTGTTGGCTTGCCGAAGTAAATAGTATCCTTTATTGATGCAAAAATTGATGAAACATTTAGTTATCTCGATTTACATTTTAAAATGGATTCAACTGTAAAAATAACGTCTGCAGTAAATTTAATAATAAAACATTGTTGAAGTTTTTGTTTGCTTTTTATACAACAAAAATATGAATGTAATTTCTCTTGCTTAGTGATAAACTGAAATTAACGTTTGTTAATAGTTTCATTTCATTGTGTTCTTTAGTTTTATGTAATTTTTGTTTTCAAATTTACAAGTTGCAATAGATTAAATTCAATTCACATTTTAGTCAATGAATGAATTACAGTTTGAAAAACGAAAAGTAGGCTGAAGTCGAAGAAAAAACCGAAAGCAAAAAGTGGTGATGTTTATTCTAGCGTTGACAGAGTGAAAGGAGTTTATTTGTTGAAAACTTAAGGCGTTAGTTGACAGTGGGAAAATTCTTGTTAAATTTGTATGGATATAAAAGCGAAATATGCAAATAATAATAATAATAGTAATAATTATAATTATAATTATGAAGCAGCGTAAATTTAGAATTCGTATCGAGTGCGAAAACCTGTGCACTCACGAAATGAATACACAGCGTAATTTGAATTTTATGTTCTGTTGTCGATGACTTATTGTATACAGTAAATATATATCTATACATAAGTTTATATACAATTATTTGCTGTACAAATTTATTTTTTCTTAATATCATTAGGTTACACCCTGAAACTGTAATTTATATTACTATGTAAATACATATGATTAAGCTAACATTTCATTTTTACTGAGATAAAGAATATAATTTGTCGTTTTTTGATTTTTTTTTACAATTCTTCAAAACTTTGTTTTAATTTAAACATTGCTTGAATTCTTTAAATTAAATTTAGATCATTTCACGTGGTAAAAAATAAAAAGAAAGTTATGTATTTTTCTGATTTCTGATTTTCGGAAATAGGTAAGTATTAAAACTCACTACAAATTTCTTTAACCAAGAAAAAAAACCGCTACCAATTCATTGGTACTTAGCTTCCTCCAAACAAATTTATCTTTCTTATACATGTTAGCAGACGGATTGAGCACGATGGATTTCCGGGTTGAGCAGGCGGATTTTCAGCCCGATATTCGAGCGGATTCCCGGTCTCACCAGGCGGATTTTTGAGTTGAGCAGACGGATTTTTTCCAGATATTCGGGTGGATTTCCGGGCTGAGCAGACGGTTCCTGGACGCTGCAATTACGTCTTCACAGATTCTTAATATATACATATATTATGATCAAAGCTTAGATTTAAGTTTGTATAGATATGTATTTATAACGAATATTTAGTTGTTACTATTGTACCATAATTATTCGCAAAGCAAAAGGTATATATA